>CM068296.1:26774662-27048683 GCA_034768395.1 Linum lewisii | reverse complement strand
TACCGAACACAAGCTAAAACGAAAAAAAACCCCGATCCTATTGACTTCCAAAAATTCATAACGACGAACTACCACCCCTCCTTTAAATCATCACCCCACACCCACCCCCAAACACTTACTTCCCCGAGCACCCCCAGACCTTCTTGGACCACACCACAAAAAGAAACACAAAAGCATACATCAAGGGAAATTAACCCCTTGAATATAATTCCACAACTCCGGGTACCGCCCCTATACTCCCTAGCCCCCCAATTTCCGACTCGCTCTAGGGTTCCCCCATCCCCCTTGACCCGGGGAAATTGCTTACCTAAAACCCCCGATTGCCTATCCACAATCGCGACTGGTTTCCTCAAAAGTCAAGTCTTGCTCAATCTCCCCCTCCCCCGGGCGAATTACATGAGAAGGCCCCCTTTTTGCCTAGCACGCTCACATGGAACACTTGTGTACCCTTTTTTTTTCCAACTCCCTCGGCAAAGCCACACATAAGCCCCCGGGCCCCGACTTAGCGGGATTCAAAAGGACCGATTACCGGGCCCCAAACTTCCCTTTTTCCCAAAAGCATCAGCCCTTTCCACGGCAAACCCTTCAAAAATACCTTCTCCCCAACATTGAAATCAGCTCTCTAGCACGCCCGTCGGATACGCTTTTTCCCTATCTTGACCCGCTCTCAATCTCCCTTGATAATCTAACCCATCACGTTCTTGCACAATTTGAGGACCCGACAACACCCTGAAACCTTCCTATCCCAACAAAAAGGCGTCCTACACTTCCTCCCATAAAACCCTCAAAAGGGCGGACTTAAAACTACTATGTACGAGTTTTATAGGAACTCAATAAAAGGTAAAATTTCCCGTCCAAGGGTTTGAAACTCCATAGCAAGCTTCTCAAAAACCCTCCAAAGAAAAGGATCGTTCTCTCCGATTGCCCCCCGTCTGAGGTAAAACCCGCGAAACTTGAGCTTATTTCCCAATGCTGTATGCAGCCCCCCAGAAATGGACGTGAAACTCGGATCCCGTCAGAGACATGGATTGAGGAACCCCTTGCAACCTTACCACCTCCTCTATATACAACTTTGCCAATACCTCCACACTAGGCTTAATCGAATGGGTATGAAATGCGCAACTTTCGTCAAACGTCGACTATTACCCACACGGCATCCTTCCCCTCCCTAGTCGGCGGAAAACCCGATACAAAGTCCATGGTGATGTCCGCAAACTTCCACTCCGGAATAGGTAGGGACTGAAGTAACCCACCCGGAGCTCTATGCTCCGCCTTAGCCTTCTGACAAACCAAACAAGTCGCCACATAACGAGCCACATCCTTCTTCATTCCTGGCCACCAAAAACTTAACTTCAGGTCATTGTACATCTTTGTCATCCCGGGATGCATAGCATACATCGAGGAATGAGCCTCCTCCAAAATCCCCTTCCTCATTCCTCTACTCCGCACGCACACTCGACCCTTGCACTTCAACAATCCGCCAACTACCTCAAATCCATTATCCATGCCTTTTTCAACTTCTCCTCGAATAGCCACCAGAGTACATCCTTGAGCTGCTCCTCACCAATCCTATCATTCAGCATAGGCCTAATGTTGAGCTTGGCAACAAACTTCCCACATCATCTAACTGCATCTCCACCCTTAAAGCTCTAAGATCCACCAACTCCTTCCGACTCAAAGCATCCGCAACCACATTAGCTTTACCAGGATGGTAGTCAATGGTACAGTCATAATCCTTCAAGAGCTCCACCCAACGCCGTTGCCTACCATTCAGCTCCTTTTGATCCATAGGTGCTTAAGACTCTTGTGATCGTCATGATCTTAAACGTCTCACCATACAAATAATGCCTCCACAACTTCAAGGCGAACACCACTGCAGCTAACTCTAAATCATGGGGTTGGGTAGTTCACCTCATGCACCCTAAGCTGCCGGGAAGCATAAGCGACAACCTTCCCATTCTGCATCAACACACAGCCCAATCCTTGCAAGGATGCATCACTAAATACCACATACTCTCCACCTTCTACTGGCAAGGTCAACACCGGAGCTGAAGTCAACCTCTTCTTCAACTCCTCAAAGCTCCTCTGACATTCCTCACTCCACTCATACCTCGACTCCTTCCTCAACAACCTATGTAAAGGAGACGCTATGGTAGAGAACCCCTCTACAAACCTTCGGGAATAACCAGCTAACCCCAAGAAGCTCCTCAGTTGCGACACATCCTTAGGTGGAGACCAATTAACCACCGCTTCGATCTTCTTTGGGTCAACCTCCACGCCTCTTTTAGACACCACATGCCCGAGGAACAACACTTCCTCCAACCAAAAGGCACACTTCGAAAACTTGGCAAAAAGTTGCTGCTCCCCTCAACTTATGAAAGACAATCCTCAAGTGCTCCTCATGCTCCTCCCTAGTCTTAGAATAAATGAGGATATCATCGATGAACACTATCACAACTTATCCAATATTCGTGGAAGACCCTGTTCATGAGAGCCATGAACGCGGCGGGAGCATTGGTGAGGCCAAACGCATTACCAGAAACTCATAGTGTCCATAGCGGGTCCTAAAGGCTGTCATTGGCACCGATCCTTCCTCCACCTTCAATGGTGATAACCCGACCTCAAGTCTATCTTCGAGAACACTTCAGCCCTTGCAATTGATCGAAGAGATCGTCTATCCTTGGAAGTGGGTAACGATTCTTGATCGTCGCCTTGTTCAACCGCCTATAGTCAATACACATCCGCATCGACCCATCCTTCTTCTTCACAAACAACACCGGTGCACCCCCACGGTGATACACTTGGGCGGATGAACCCCTTATCCAAGAGCTCCTGCAATTGCTCCTTCAACTCCTTTAACTCCGCCGGTGCCATGCGATAAGGTGGAAATAGAGATTGGAGCAGTTCCAGGAACCACTCTATATTGAACTCCACCTCACGCTCGATCGGTGCCCGGTACTCCTCGAACACATCCGCGAACTCCCAACTACAGGTACCCTTCTCCAACTCTCATTCCGCTCAACGACACTTGCACCAACAAAGCCTCACACCCTTCTGAATCAGAGAAAAGCTTGCATTGCTGAAATTACCCCATAGTGCGGATTCCTCTTCCTAACACCCTTGAACACCACCTGGCCGACACCTCCCACCTGAAGCAACACCTCCTTCTTCTGACAATCAAGCAAAGCCCCATGCCTAGCCAACCAATCCATGCCGAGGATAACGTCGAATTCATTGAAAGGAAGCACCACCAAATCAGCCAAGAACTCTACACCACCCACAACACACTCTACAACCCTCTACAGACTCTATCCACCCGAACAGAAGTCCCCAAAGGAGTTCTGACGCCCCAACTAACACCCAAACTACTAGCTACACACCCAAACTACTCAAACATTTCTCAGATACAAAAGAATGGGTTGACCCCGAATCAAACAAAGCATAAACGAAAGATCCCAAGATCGGATCATACCGGTCACCACGTCGTTCGCATTCTCTGCCGCACCCTTGGTAAGAGCATAAAGCCTCCCTTGCTCCCCTCCAGCTCCAACAGGTGTGGCATTAGCTCCCGTCCCTCGACCACCGCACCCCTACCAACGCTGCCTCCTACTCTGCCTCCATACTCCCAGATGGAGCTCTAGGCCCTGCACCGATCCCACAGACTGAGTTGGGTAGCATCCCTGGTGGACAGTCAGACTCCTTGACCCCGCTGCCACAAGTGTAACAGGTCACACCTGCCAACAGATGCACACTCCGAAGTGACGCTTCTTCACATTTTCCACATATGGAACCCGACGTGCTCCTCCCGAACAACTGTGCCACGTACGCCCACGGCAAGCCACACTCTATGACCGGTCGGCCACAAGTGAAACAAGCATCACCCCTCTTGGCATCGAGCTGCTGCCCCTGAACCCGAAAAAGATAGTCTGAGTTCTCTTCGCCGGGTGCTTGGATGACGAGTGGGAGGCAGTTGCCTTCCTCTTCTTCTCTTCCTTCTTCTGTTCTCCACCTCTCCCTCTCAAAGCCGCCGCCTTAACCGACACTAAACTCCCCATATCAGCGGTGGTGACTCCCTCCTGAATCTCCACTCTCAACCCATTCTTGAACTTGGTTAATGAGCTTCCTCTCCCGTTGGCCCCGCTCATCATACCACTTAGAGAGAGAAGTGAACTCTATGTAATATGCCAGAACGGACTTCTCCCCTTGCTCCAAACTCATGAACTCCTTGGCTTTCTCCTCACGCCAAAGGTCCGGCAAAACTGATCACGAAACACCTCCACAAACTCATCCAACTCCATCTCTGGCGGAACCACTCGACTCTCGCATCGACTCCCACCAATCAAAGCATGACCCTTAAACAGGAAGGCCATTGCTTGAACCTTCAACCTCCTCATCAAGTCCCATCTGCAGAACTTGTACTCACATTCCTGAAGCCACTGCTCGCCACTCAGGATCAGCTACCTCACCGATAAACTCCCAAAGTTCCATCCCTTCAACAGACTCGGTGAACCTAGGAGCTCCTCCTCCAAAAACCCAGTTCCCGGTGGACCTACTTCCCCTTGCTTGACTGGATTCACTACAGGAGGACATTAAACATTTCAGTTGACCGCTCAAGAAACTTCAGAAAACTCAATTCATCACTTGATTTCAAAACATCCCACCCATTTAAAACAGTTTGACAAAAACCCTTGGAATGTCGGTCCCATAACCCATGTCTCATCCTCCCTCCCAACGAGGTTAATTACTCCCCAAAGAGAGAAGATATTCGACCGGTCAGCAGCGACAAACCAGGCTCTGATACCATTTGTAACACCCATCGCGAATCAACTCGGTGAAACCTGAGTTGAACCGGTATCGAGTATTACCAGTGAAAACGACAAGATAACAGTTCAAATCCAGACTTAAATAAGATAAAATGAGAGGCCTCCATAAAACCAGGAAAAACATAAACTGTTTACAACTCCAAATCCATCATAAAACCCATAAATCCAGCATAAAACCGAAGGATACATAAATCCAAGTGAAAACCCCCAAATGTCCCAAGTCAACTGAAATAAAGAAAATAGTCAACTCCAAATAGGCACCAGTCTTCACCTCATCGCTTCAGCCAGCACTTCTCGGTATCCACCCTCAACTCTGAACTCCACACCACCTCTCTAGCCACGAGGGTCCTGAAAGGGAGAAAGGGATCAATTTCCTATTGAAATTGTGAGTGAACCCACTGGGCCTACCTACACGCTGTCCTACTCTATGGAGCGGTCCCAACTCCGCACAAGACATCAACAATGGAACCAACCCAACCCCCTTTCCATATTTAATTCCCTAAAGCAGTCTAGGGGATCACGTTGGTCAGTTTCTCGTTCTCAGCACAATTCATAACATAGGAATCACACCGAAGTAATACAACCATCCACAGCACACACAGCATCATCACATCACAACCATCACAATCACACCCACAACCACAAGCACACGAACATACACATTCATATTATCTAGTGAGTTATTAGGCGCCAAGGAGTTATCCACACCACCACCGCCGCATCCACACAACCAGACGCATCACTAGGAACCTTCCACAAGGAGAACACTCCGACGCATCCTCAAGGGATCCTTTCCACTAAGGAGAACGACAACCATCCTTGATACCCAAGCCAAGGATTCACCCCAGTGAATCAGACTCAAACATCGGTATTCTCGGTGGGCAGTGTGGGCTCCTTCAGGTTCTACTTCCACATACAATTTAACAATAGAACTTCCAACCATCACAATCCAATTCACACACCCCATTACCACACCCATTTACCACCACACCATTCATCCAATCCCCGCCCTGTCACAAACTCAACCACAATCAACAAAAGGGGACCGCTAGCTCACCGGCCACCCCCACCTGCAAGTACAGGGGAGCCATGTCATGAGTCTAGGGGTCACCCACCTGTTCCTCTTATTCAGAACGAACCCCACATTGGCAGGGCAACTCTCCTGCATCCACAACCGACATTCACTAATATCATAGCACCGCACCTCATTCCCCAACATCCTAATCTCATTCCTAAGTCAATCCATACTTAGTTCATTCAGTTACAACCCACCCCAACCAAATCAATCAATCAACAATCAATCAATCACGGTAATTCAACAATAGCAATCAAGCACATTCACAGAACAGTTTTATCCCTTTTACGCTCATCAATTTTCATGCATAACCCAGGTTTCTTTCTAGTGAATGATAGATATTTCAAAAGGAGCAGAAGAGCAACTTGAATGACTTAAATAATAATCAAGTATAAGCAATTAGGGACATGAACTTTTCTTTTTAGTCATTTCACAAGTTCTCTTCTAGACTCCCTTTAGTCAAATTTTTCTAATCCATAATTTTCCACTTTCAATTAATATAATTCCACATGATGATGATATTCAAAAGGAGCAGAAGAGCAACGTGAATGCTAAATAATCACAAAGTACTAAGGCAATATGGACATGAATTTTCTATGACCTGTCATTTCACATGTTCTCTTCTAGGACTCCCTTTAGTAAATTTGTTTCAATCCATGTTATTCCAATTTCAAGATGATGATATTACAAGAACAGAAGAAAGTATGTAATATTCAAAAGTAGAGCAAAGAACATGAATTTTCTATGATCATTTCACTCCCAATCCTAGAATTATTTTAGTTATTTGTAGCAAAGACAATAATTTAAGACAGAGCACTGAATGACTTAATATATAGATTAAGACATATTGGACATATTTCTGTTTTAGTCATTTCACAAGTTCTCTTCTAGGACTCCCTTTAGTCAAATCTTGTTCCAATCCATAAGTTCCGACTTTCGATTAATATAATTCCAACATGACTGATGATATTCAAAAGAAGCAGAAGAGCAACGTGAATGGCTAAATAATCAACAAAGTACTAAGGCAATACGGACATGAATTTTCTATGACCTGCCATTTCACGTGTTCTCTTCTAGGACTCCCTTTAGAGAATTTTTATTTCTCATCCATGTTTTCCCACTTTCAAGTAGCATAATACCGACATGAAGATTTTACAAAGGAGCAGAAGAGCAACTTGAATTGACTTAATAATAATCAGAGTAGTAAGACATTATTGGACATGAACTTTCTATTTTTATCCATTTCACAAGTTCTTTTCCCCCCCCCCCCCCCCCCCCCCCCCCCCCCCCCCCCCCCCCCCCCCCCCCCCCCCCCCCCCCCCCCCCCCCCCCCCCCCCCCCCCCCCCCCCCCCCCCCCCCCCCCCCCCCCCCCCCCCCCCCTCCGACTTTCGATTAATATAATTCCAACATGACTGATGATATTCAAAAGAAGCAGAAGAGCAACGTGAATAGCTAAATAATCAACAAAGTACTAAGGCAATACGAGACATGAATTTTCTATGACCTGCCATTTCCATGTTCTCTTCTAGGACTCCCTTTAGAGAATTTTTATTTCTCATCCATGTTTTCCCCTTTCAAGTAGCATAATACCGACATGATAGATTTTTCAAAAGGAGCAGAAGAGCAACTTGAATTGACTTAATAATAATCAGAGTAGTAAGACAATTGGACATAAACTTTCTTTTTTATCATTTTCACAAGTTCTCTTCTAGACTCCTTTATCAAATCTTGTTCCAATCCATAAGTTCGACTTCGATTAATATAATCCACATGACTGATGATATTTAAAAGAAGCAGAAGAGCAACGTGAATGCTAAATAATACAAAGTACTAAGCAATACGGACGTGAATTTTCTATGACTGCATTCACTGTTCTTTCTAGGACTCCCTTTAGAGAATTTTATTTCTCATCCATGTTTTCCACTTTCAAGTACATAATACCGACATGATAGATTTTTCAAAGGAGCAGAAGAGCAACTTGAATTGACTTAATATAATCAAGTAGTAGGACAATATTGACATGAACTTTCTGTTTTAGTCATTTCACAAGTTCTCTTCTAGACTCCCTTTAGTCAAATCTTGTTCAATCATAAGTTCCGACTTTCGATTAATATAATTCCAACATGACTGATGATATTCAAAAGAAGCAGAAGAGCAACGTGAAGGCTAAATAATCAACAAAGTACTAAGGCAATACGGGACATGAATTTTCTATGACCTGCATTTCACGTGTTCTCTTCTAGGACTCCCTTTAGAGAAATTTATTTTTCCATCCATGTTTTCCCACTTTCAAGTGTCTAATACCGACATGATAGATTTTTTCAAAGGAGCAGAAGAGCAACTTGAATTGACTTAATAATAAATTAGATAGTAGGACAATTTTGGACATGAACTTCTGTTTTAGTCATTTCACAAGTTCTCTTCTAGGACTCCCTTTAGTCAAATCTTGTTCCAATCCATAAGTTCCGATTTCGATTAATATAATTCCAACATGACTGATGATATTCAAAAGAAGCAGAAGAGCAACGTGAAGGCTAAATAATCAACAAAGTACTAAGGCAATACGAGACATGAATTTTCTATGACCTGCCATTTCACGTGTTCTCTTCTAGGACTCCCTTTAGAGAATTTTTATTTCTCATCCATGTTTTCCACTTTCAAGTAGCATAATACCGACATGATAGATTTTACAAAAGGAGCAGGAGAGCAACTTGAATTGACTTAATAATAATCAGAGTAGTAAGACATATTGGACATGAACTTTCTATTTTTATCCATTTCACAAGTTCTCTTCTAGGACTCTCTTTACTCAAATCTTGTTCCAATCCATAAGTTCTGACTTTCGATTAATATAATACCAACATACTGATGATATTTAAAAAAGCAGAAGAGCAACGTGAATGGCTAAATAATCATCAAAGTACTAAGGCAATACGAGACGTGAATTTTCTATGAACTGTCATTTCACATGTTCTGTTCTAGGACTCCCTTTAGAGAATTTTATTTCTCATCCATGTTTTCCCCTTTCAATACATAATACCGACATGATAGATTTTTTCAAAAGGAGCAGAAAGCAACTTGAATTGACTTAATAATAATCAGAGTAGTAGGATAATATTGGACATGAACTTTCTGTTTTTAGTCATTTCACAAGTTCTCTTCTAGGACTCCCTTTAGTCAAATCTTGTTCAATCCATAAGTTCCGACTTTCGAATTAATATAATTCCAACATGACTGATGATATTCAAAAGAAGCAGAAGAGCAACGTGAAGGCTAAATAATCAACAAAGTACTAAGGCAATACGGGACATGAATTTTCTATGACCTGCCATTTCACTGTTCTCTTCTAGGATCCCTTTAGAGAAATTTATTTTCATCCATGTTTTCCCACTTTCAAGTGTCATAATAACGACATGATAGATTTTTTCAAAAGGAGCAGAAGAGCAACTGAATTGACTTAATAATAATTAGAGTAGTAGGACAATTTTGGACATGAACTTGCTGATTTTAGTCATTTCACAAGTTCTCTTCTAGGACTCCCTTTAGTCAAATCTTGTTCCAATCCATAAGTTCCGAATTTCGATTAATATAATTCCAACATGACTGATGATATTCAAAAGAAGCAGAAGAGCAACGTGAAAGGCTAAATAATCAACAAAGTACTAAGGCAATACGAGACATGAATTTTCTGTGACCTGCCATTTCACGTGTTCTCTTCTAGGACTCCCTTAGAGAATTTTTATTTCTCATCCATGTTTTCCCACTTTCAAGTAGCATAATACCGACATGATAGATTTTACAAAAGGAGCAGGAGAGCAACTTGAATTGACTTAATAATAATCAGAGTAGTAAGACATTATTGGACATGAACTTTCTATTTTATCCATTTCACAAGTTCTCTTCTAGGACTCTCTTTACTCAAATCTTGTTCCAATCCATAAGTTCTGACTTTCGATTAATATAATACCAACATGACTGATGATATTTAAAACAAGCAGAAGAGCAACGTGAATGGCTAAATAATCATCAAAGTACTAAGGCAATAAAAACGTGAATTTTCTATGAACTGTCACTTCACATGTTCTGTTCTAGGACTCCCTTTAGAGAATTTCTATTTCTCATCCATGTTTTCCCACTTTCAAATATCATAATACCGACATGATAGATTATTTTCAAAAGGAGCACAAGAGCAACTTGAATTGACTTAATAATAATTAGAGTAGTAGGACAATTTTGGACATGAACTTGCTGATTTTAGTCATTTCACAAGTTCTCTTCTAGGACTCCCTTTAGTCAAATCTTGTTCCAATCCATAAGTTCGATTTCGATTAATATAATTCCAACATGACTGATGATATTCAAAAGAAGCAGAAGAGCAACGTGAAAGGCTAAATAATCAACAAGTACTAAGGCAATACGAGACATGAATTTTCTTGACCTGCCATTTCACGTGTTCTCTTCTAGGACTCCCTTTAGAGAATTTTTATTTCTCATCCATGTTTTCCCACTTTCAAGTAGCATAATACCGACATGATAGATTTTACAAAAGGAGCAGGAGAGCAACTTGAATTGACTTAATAATAATCAGAGTAGTAAGACATTATTGGACATGAACTTTCTATTTTTATACCATTTCACAAGTTCTCTTCTAGGACTCTCTTTACTCAAATCTTGTTCCAATCCATAAGTTCCTGACTTTCGATTAATATAATACCAACATGACTGATGATATTTAAAAGAAGCAGAAGAGCAACGTGAATGGCTAAATAATCAACAAAGTACTAAGGCAATACGAGACGTGAATTTTCTATGACCTGTCATTTCACATGTTCTCTTCTAGGACTCCCTTTAGAGAATTTCTATTTCTCATCCATGTTTTCCCCTTTCAAGTATCATAATACCGACATGATAGATTTTTTCAAAAGGAGCAGAGAAGCAACTTAATTGACTTAATAATATATTGACTAATTTTTTTATCATCCAAGTCTTCTAACTTATCAAATCTTCAACCAAAGTTATTTCATAATATAACATAATGAATTAAAAAAAGCAGTAATGCAATCAATATAGGAATAGATAATTTTCTTGATCATCATGTTTTGACCTTTAAAATTTTTCTCCATGTTCCCTTTATATATCATGAATTTAAAAAACAACTTAATTGATATATAAATAGTAGAAATTGATAATTTTTATATTTACAGTCTTCGACCTTTCAATCTTAACCAAATCATTATTAAATCCAACGACTATGAATAAAAGAGCAAAACAAGGAATAAAAATCACAATCAAGCAAACGACTAATTTCTTGACTGCATTCGGTTCTTCTGACTCCTAGAATTTTTCTCCATGTTCCTCAGTTATCATAATTTTAAAGAAAACTTGATTGACTAATATATAGGTATATTGGACATGAACTTTCTTTTAGCATTTCACAGTTCTCTCTAACTCCTTTATCAAATCTTGTTCCAATCTAAGTTCGACTTTCGATTAATATAATTCACATGACTGATGATATTAAAGAACAGAAGAGCAACGGAGGCTAAATAATCACAAGTACTAAGGCAATAGACTGAATTTTCTTGACTCTTCACTGTTCTTTAGGACTCCCTTTAAGAATTTATTCTCATCCTGTTTTCCCACTTTCAAGTAGCATATCGACATGATTTCAAGGAGCGAAGACTTGATTGACTTAATAATATCAAGTAGTAGAATTTGACATGAACTTTCTTTTTATCATTCACAAGTTCTCTTCTAGGACTCCCTTTATCAATCTTGTTCAATCATAGTTGACTTTCGATTATTATACCAACAGAGATGATATTAAAAGCAAAGGCAACGTGAAGGTAAATAACAAAAGTACTAAGGCAATAGGACTGAATTTTCTTGACGCATTCATGTTCTTTCTAGATCCCTTTAAGAATTATTTATCATGTTTCCTTCATCATATACCGAATGATAGATTTTCAAAGGCAAAAGCAACTTATTGATTAATAATAATAGATTAGGAAATTGACATGAACTTTCGTTTTTATCATTTCACAAGTTCTTCTAGACTCCCTTTATCAATCTTGTTCCAATCCATAAGTTCGACTTTCGATTATATAATCAACATGATGATGATATTCAAAAAAGCAGAAGAGCAACGTGAAGCTAATAATCAACAAATACTAGGCAATACGATGAATTTTCTATGACTGCATTTCACGTTCTTTCTAGACTCCTTTAGAGAATTTTTTTTCATCCATGTTTTCCCTTTCAAGTGTATAATACGACATGATAGATTTTTCAAAAGGAGCAAGAGCAACTTGAATTGACTTAATAATAATTAGAGTAGTAGACATTTGGACATAACTTTCTGTTTTAGTCATTTCACAAGTTCTTTCTAGACTCCTTTATCAAATCTTGTTCAATCCTAAGTTCGACTTTCGATTATATATTCAACATGACTGATGATATCAAAGAAGCAGAAGAGCAACGTGAAGGCTAATAATCAACAAAGTACTAAGGCATACGGACATGAATTTCTTGACCTGCATTTCACTGTTCTCTTCTAGGACCCTTTAGAGAATTTTTTTCATCATGTTTTCCACTTTCAATGCATAATACCGACATATAGATTTTCAAAGGAGCAGAGAGAACTTGAATTGACTTAATAATAATCAGAGTAGTAGACATTTGACATGAACTTCTTTTTATCATTTCACAAGTTCTCTTCTAGGACTCTCTTATCAAATCTTGTTCCAATCCATAAGTTCCGACTTAATAATAATCAGAGTAGTAAGACATTATTGGACATGAACTTTCTGATTTTTAGTCATTTCACAAGTTCTCTTCTAGGACTCCCTTTACTCAAATCTTGTTCCAATCCATAAGTTCGACTTTCGATTAATATAATTCCAACATGACTGATGATATTTAAAAAAGCAGAGAGCAACGTGAATGGCTAAATATCATCAAAGTACTAAGCATAAGACTGAATTTCTATGACTGCATTCACTGTTCTTTCTAGGACTCCCTTTAGAGAATTTTATTTCTCATCCATGTTTTCCCTTTCAATACATAATACGACATGATAGATTTTTTCAAAAGGACAAAGAGCAACTTAATTGACTTAATAATAATCAGATAGTAAGAAATATTGACATAAACTTCTGTTTTAGTCATTTCACAGTTCTCTTCTAGACTCCTTTAGTCAAATCTGTTCCAATCCATAAGTTCGACTTTCATTAATATAATTCCAACATGACTGATGAATCAAAAAAGCAAAGAGCAACGTGATAGCTAAATAATCAACAAAGTACTAAGGCAATACGGACTGAATTTTCTATGACCTGCCATTTCACGTTCTCTTCTAGACTCCCTTTAGAGAAAATTTTTTTTCATCCATGTTTCCCACTTTCAAGTATAATACGACATGATAGATTTTTTCAAAAGGAGCAAAGAGCAACTTGAATTGACTTAATAATAATTAAGTAGTAGGACATTTGGACATGAACTTCTGTTTTTAGTCATTTCACAAGTTCTCTTCTAGACTCCTTATCAAATCTTGTTCCAATCCATAAGTTCCGATTTCGATTAATATAATTCCAACATGACGATGATATTCAAAAGAAGCAGAAGAGCAACGTGAAGGCTAAATAATCAACAAAGTACTAAGCAATACGAGACATGAATTTCTTGACTGCCATTTCACGTGTCTCTTCTAGGACTCCCTTTAGAGAATTTTATTTCTCATCCATGTTTTCCACTTCAAGTAGCATAATACCGACATGATAGATTTTACAAAAGGAGCAGGAAGCAACTTGAATTGACTTAATAATAATCAAGTAGTAAGACATTATTGACATGAACTTTCTATTTTATCCATTTCACAAGTTCTCTTCTAGGACTCTCTTTATCAAATCTTGTTCCAATCCATAAGTTCGACTTTCGATTAATATAATACCAACATGACTGATGATATTTAAAAAAGCAGAAGAGCAACGTATGGCTAAATAATCACAAAGTACTAAGGCAATAGGACGTGAATTTTCTATGAACTGTCATTTCACATGTTCTGTTCTAGGACTCCCTTTAGAGAATTTTATTTCTCATCCATGTTTCCACTTTCAAGTACATAATACCGACATGATAGATTTTTCAAAAGGAGCAAAAGCAACTTGAATTGACTTAATAATAATCAGAGTAGTAGGAAATATTGACATGAACTTTCTGTTTTTAGTCATTTCACAAGTTCTCTTCTAGACTCCTTTAGTCAAATCTTGTTCAATCCATAAGTTCCACTTTCAATTAATATAATTCCAACATGACTGATGATATTCAAAAGAAGCAGAAGAGCAACGTGAATAGCTAAATAATCAACAAAGTACTAAGGCAATACGGACGTGAATTTTCTATGACCTGTCATTTCACATGTTCTCTTCTAGGACTCCCTTTAGAAAATTTTTTTTCATCCATGTTTTCCCACTTTCAAGTGTCATAATACCGACATGATAGATTTTTCAAAAGGAGCAAAGAGCAACTTGAATTGACTTAATAATAAATAGAGTAGTAGGACAATTTTGGACATGAACTTTGCTGATTTTAGTCATTTCACAAGTTCTCTTCTAGGACTCCCTTTAGTCAAATCATGTTCCAATCCATAAGTTCCGAATTTCGATTAATATAATTCCAACATGACTGATGATATTCAAAAGAAGCAGAAGAGCAAGTGAAAGGCTAAATAATCAACAAAGTACTAAGGCAATACGAGACATGAATTTTCTATGACCTGCCATTTCACGTGTTCTCTTCTAGGACTCCCTTTAGAGAATTTTTATTTCTCATCCATGTTTTCCCACTTTCAAGTAGCATAATACCGACATGATAGATTTTTACAAAAGGAGCAGAAGAGCAACTTGAATTGACTTAATAATAATCAGAGTAGTAAGACATTATTGGACATGAACTTTCTATTTTTATCCATTTCACAAGTTCTCTTCTAGGACTCTCTTTACTCAAATCTTGTTCCAATCCATAAGTTCTGACTTTCGATTAATATAATACCAACATGACTGATGATATTTCAAAAGAAGCAGAAGAGCAACGTGAATGGCTAAATAATCATCAAAGTACTAAGGCAATACGAGACGTGAATTTTCTATGAACTGTCATTTCACATGTTCTCTTCTAGGACTCCCTTTAGAGAATTTTATTTCTCATCCATGTTTTCCCACTTTCAAGTAGCATAATACCGACATGATAGATTTTTTCAAAAGGAGCAGAAGAGCAACTTGAATTGACTTAATAATAATCAGATAGTAAGACATTATTGGACATGAACTTTCTGTTTTTAGTCATTTCACAAGTTCTCTTCTAGGACTCCCTTTAGTCAAATCTTGTTCCAATCCATAAGTTTCGACTTTCGATTAATATAATTCCAACATGACTGATGATATTCAAAAGAAGCAGAAGAGCAACGTGAATGGCTAAATAATTAACAAAGTACTAAGGCAATACGGGACATGAATTTTCAATAACCTGCCATTTCACGTGTTCTCTTCTAGGACTCCCTTTAGAGAATTTTTATTTCTCATCCATGTTTTCCCACTTTCAAGTAGCATAATACCGACATGATAGATTTTTCAAAAGGAGCAGAAGAGCAACTTGAATTGACTTAATAATAATCAGAGTAGTAGGACAATATTGAACATGAACTTTCTGTTTTTAGTCATTTCACAGTTCTCTTCTAGGACTCCCTTTAGTCAAATCTTGTTCCAATCCATAAGTTCCGACTTTCGATTAATATAATTCCAACATGACTGATGATATTCAAAAGAAGCAGAAAAGCAACGTGAATGGCTAAATAATCAACAAAGTACTAAGGCAATACGGGACATGAATTTTCTATGATCTGCCATTTCACGTGTTCTCTTCTAGGACTCCCTTTAGAGAATTTTTATTTCTCATCCATGTTTTCCCACTTTCAAGTAGCATAATACCAACCTGATAGATTTTTTCAAAAGGAGCAGAAGAGCAACTTGAATTGACTTAATAATAATCAGACTAGTAAGACAATATTGGACATAAACTTTCTGTTTTTAGTCATTTCACAAGTTCTCTTCTAGGACTCCCTTTAGTCAAATCTTGTTCCAATCCATAAGTTCCGACTTTCGATTAATATAATTCCAACATGACTGATGATATTCAAAAGAAGCAGAAGAGCAACGTGAATGGCCAAATAATCAACAAAGTACTAAGGCAATACGAGACATGAATTTTCTATGACCTACCATTTCACGTGTTCTCTTCTAGGACTCCCTTTAGAGAATTTTTATTTCTCATCCATGTTTTCCCACTTTCAAGTAGCATAATACCGACATGATAGATTTTTTCAAAAGGAGCAGAAGAGCAACTTGAATTGACTTAATAATAATCACAGTAGTAAGACATTATTGGACATGAACTTTCTGTTTTTAGTCATTTCACAAGTTCTCTTCTAGGACTCCCTTTAGTCAAATCTTGTTCCAATCCATAAGTTTCGACTTTCGATTAATATAATTCCAACATGACTGATGATATTCAAAAGAAGCATAAGAGCAACGTGAATGGCTAAATAATTAACAAAGTACTAAGGCAATACGGGACATGAATTTTCTATAACCTGCCATTTCACGTGTTCTCTTCTAGGACTCCCTTTAGAGAATTTTTATTTCTCATCCATGTTTTCCCACTTTCAAGTAGCATAATACCGACATGATAGATTATTTCAAAAGGAGCAGAAGAGCAACTTGAATTGACTTAATAATAATCAAAGTAGTAGGACAATATTGAACATGAACTTTCTGTTTTTAGTCATTTCACCAGTTCTCTTCTAGGACTCCCTTTAGTCAAATCTTGTTCCAATCCATAAGTTCCGACTTTCGATTAATATAATTCCAACATGACTGATGATATTCAAAAGAAGCAGAAAAGCAACGTGAATGGCTAAATAATCAACAAAGTACTAAGGCAATACGGGACATGAATTTTCTATGATCTGCCATTTCACGTGTTCTCTTCTAGGATTCCCTTTAGAGAATTTTTATTTTTCATCCATGTTTTCCCACTTTCAAGTCTCATAATACCGACATACAGATTTTTTCAAAAGGAGCAGAAGAGCAACTTGAATTGACTTAATAATAATCAGAGGAGTAGGACAATTTTGGACATGAACTTTCTGTTTTTAGTCATTTCACAAGTTCTCTTCTAGGACTCCCTTTAGTCAAATCTTGTTCCAATCCATAAGTTCCGACTTTCGATTAATATAATTCCAACATGACTGATGATATTCAAAAGAAGCAGAAGAGCAACGTGAATGGCTAAATAATCAACAAAGTACTAAGGCAATACGGGACATGAATTTTCTATGAACTGCCATTTCACGTGATCTCTTCTTGGACTCCCTTTAGAGAATTTTTATTTCTCATCCATGTTTTCCCACTTTCAAGTAGCATAATACCGACATGATAGTTTTTTCAAAAGGAGCAGAAGAGCAACTTGAATTGACTTAATAATAATCAGAGTAGTAAGACATTATTGGACATTATTGGACATGAACTTTCTGTTTTTAGTCATTTCACAAGTTCTCTTCTAGGACTCCCTTTAGTCAAATCTTTATTAGCTTTTTACCTACCGCCCCATGGGCGGTGCTGTTTCACCCTTTTTGTTTGATCATAATAAGAAAAAAAATTAAAAAAATTAATAATTATTTTTTATTCTTAAATTTCTAGTCATTGTATTATTACTCACAATGTCAACACAAAATATTTTATTATTACTCACAATTTCAACACAAAAGTTCAATGAGTATTTCTTTACCTTATTTTAAAAAAAAATTATATAATTAGCTATCCCAAATTTGTTTGACTATGATTATTTTATTATGTATTTTACATTAAAATAATATATTTATATTCCCAAATTTGTAATCAATGGTCAAAATGTATTTACCAATATTTTGACTTAGAGTTTGGAAATATATATTTTAACGGTTAATTTTTAAATAATCTTAGAGTTTATTAACCGAATATTCTATTTAATTAAATAAAATAAAGTAATTTCAAAAACCAATTTAACCTTATCCCGACTTCATTTGTTTCAGCTAGTTTGTTATCAAACTCAATATTCATAAACTTCATTCATACCTTACAGATTTCTTAGAGGTAAGTTGGTGATGAAAATTCTAAGACGCTAAGTTCAAAATAATAACTTATTTAGAAATACGTCATTCAAATATAGGAAATGTTAATTGAGGATGGAAAATTTCATTATAAATAGAAATATCATATGTAGCCCGCAAAACGTCTTGACAAGAAATAATTATGATCACACTTTCGTCACTTACTGGTATAGTACGTCACCGAAATAATATTTCTACGAAAGACCTAGTTGATACTCATTAATATATATTGACAAATTTGTGTATAAAAATATTTTATTGTTAAGTTTAGTTCATGGGATTTTGAAAAGAATAAATGGGTGATATATAAAATATAACATAACATTTTTATATAGACAATATATATGAACTATAAATGAGATATTATAAAGTTCACAAATAACCATATAGCACAATACCATCAATGCATCCAGAAAAAACATTGTCATCTTCCCCTCTAGTCATCTCAAATATTACAACTCACTTATCTCTGTCATCACAAAAACTCTTCCTTATGAAGTTCCAAACTTAGTCTATAAGGTGTTCATATACACTTCCAATTGTCATAACAACGACGAAGGAGGTGAAATCATTGGTCATGAAGCTGCTAAAAGTTGGTAGTGGATCTTTGAATTGTTGGTACTCTTGATTTAAATGGTTATCCATGGAGATTTTTTTTGACAATTCCATGGAGATTGATTAATGAACCCATCCACCAATTACTACAAACCCAATGGAGTCATTGTTGTTGTCTTGGACGCCATGATCGAAACAATCTCGAATATTAGTATTGATGGACATAATGGCTCGATCTCTCTCGTTGCAGAGAATTGAGTCGCCAAATTTTGACTCATCATAGATTGTGATGGTTGGAGATGGGAGAATGGTAAACATTTTTCTTTACATATTAAACTCGAGAAGGAATGGAGCCTACTAAAGATGAAGATTATGGATGAAGGAGATAGAGGAAAAAGAATCTTCAATCATCTAAAAGGGGTTTATGGTTGGATCGAAATGAGTTGGATCTAATGACTGAGTGTTTGATGGCATGGAATTTTCAAATTATTATTTTAGTTGACATGGTCGCCCATAAGATTTTGGATGGAAAATTGAACAAAAGTTGACGAAATATTGATCTTTTCTTAAATCAAACTTAAGTCATTGATGTGTTAAGGATGAAAGTTTAAGTGACCAGTATGATAAGATTGCCTTAACTTGAATGAGCAAACATATTATTAACCAAATTATTAATTAGCTCTTAATGTGAGAGCATTTATTAAGAGTTCATATAAATTTTTATTTTTGATTTAAAATTTGTTGATGAGGTGGAAAATTGAGAGAATAGCATTGTCCTATGTGGTAAAAAGAATGTGATAATCTCCCATAAATTATTTTAAGATTAAGATGTGAATGCTATATTAACTATCTTGAGTCATGTCATAAATTATGTTACAAGTAAGGTTGTGAATTATGTTGTTGATAATTCTATGAATTATGTTATGAATCATGATACCTATAATACAATAACATTTAGATAACCATTTTTACTATTCAATAATGTACTTAAGCTTCAATCGAGTTGTTATTGATATCTTTAGTTAAGATATGAGCACGAAAGACTAACTTTGACTGACTCCGAGCCACCCATCAGGTTACGAAGTAGATACTCAATAGGAGGCAACGAGTTGAGGTTGCAGCTGCTACAAGACATGTCACAATACTCAGAATGAGTAGTTGAGCAAGGATGTGGAGCTCCTTTGAGTTCTTTTATAGAGTTTGGGGTTTGAGTATGTTTTATTTTTTTTTTTGAACGAAAGTGTATGTTTTATGATTATGTTGAATTTGGGTTCTATCTTATGATTATGTTAGACATGGTTTCTGTTTTGGTTTGTCCGTGTGTTAGAGCTATTTACATTGCTTATTCCGGAACTTGAGATTTTATACTATTTTATCTTTGTTTATTTAAGCAGATAAGTTGAGTTTTCTTTATATTTTTATTATCAAGTTCCCGTGCATGGCAATTTAGTCATTTTGTCCTTCAAGAAAAATGCAAAATTGCAATTTCGTCACTAAAACCACCCTCCAACCCAATAGGCAAAATAGCAAATTGTCAAAATTTAGATGACTAAATTTCTCAATAGTAAGAAACTAGTTTTTTTGCCTGCCCAATGGGCAGAATATTATGTTAATATGTATAAATTATTATTTATTTAAGAATTTAAAATACTAATTAATATTTTATCAATATTATTAAGAAACCAAATTAATATTTTGTAGTCAAAATATCAAATTAATATTTAGCCATAGTGATTATTAATATCAATTTTTCAATATATATAAGATTTCTTAATTAATTTCTGAAATTTTAATTATTTTTTAGTTATAATTAGTGTGGTATATATAAAGGGAAAAATGAATTTTTAATTAACATCCTTTAATTTTTATATAATTAATGTTTATATAAATAGACTACTTTGTTAATAGGTGTGAATTTATTCTTTATTTTTAATAAAAACCGTAATTTTTTACAAATCTAACATAAAGTTTTTTACAAATCTAAACAATAATTTTTGAAAACTCTAGCCCATTTTTTTACAAATCTAACCAGAAGTTTATGACAAATATAACCCTTTATTTTATAAATCTAGCCTATAATTTGTGATAAATTTATACCAAAAATTGTAACAAATCTAACCCAAAATTTGTCACAAATCTAGCGTTACTTAAATGATCACTAAATTTTGACCAAATAACCCGGTGGTCACTGTTCTTCAAAAAATTTCTTAGCACTCACAAAACTTTGGCCGATTATCCTAGTCACTGTTAGCTACGGACATCCATGATTCCGTTAGTTTGCTTATGTGGACTCACCACATGGACTGCCACATAAGACAAGTCTGCCATGTCACATTTTTTCAAACCAAATGTGCCCAATCACCCAACCAAAGTAACCAACCCAGGACCCAATCCAAAGTAACCCAAATCATTAAAATCAGATCTGAGCAAAAATCAAATCTCCTCTCCCCCTTCCTTCTTCCTTCTCCATCCTCCTTCTCCAATCTCACGCCGCCGCCGCCGCCGCCGCTGACCTCATCAGCTTCCCCTCCAGCCACTTCATCGTCGCCTCTATTCTCTTTCTTCTCTAATTACCCAGCCCTGCCCAAAGCCAAGATCCAACAATCCCTTCCCTCAAAGTTGTAGTTTTGCAGCAAGCCAAAATCAAAATCCAATCTCAAAATCCCTCAAAATCCACCACCACTCTATTTCCGCTTCTGCGGTCTGTCCCCAATCTCAATCCATGCCGAGGAAAAAGGGGTCTTTCCTCTTCCCTCCATGCCGCGGATGTCGCCGCCATGCCGCCGAACCTTGAACGCCGAGCGGCTGAGGAGGAAGAAAGCCGGAGGCGGCGAGGATGATTTCGTCCAGACTCCGTACAGGCAGCGCGACTCCATCTTCCGCGGCAGAGTCCTTAATCGTCTACTAGGCTCCCGTTCAAGGTTCAGCGGCATGGCGGCGGCGGCAGGAAGTGAGGGAAGTGAGGGTCTGCAGATCTGCTTCCTCTTCCCTCCTTCGAGAGATCTACAACAATAAGCCAAGGAGAGATATGCAACCAGGCTCCCGTCCCCTGGGTTCGGCGGCGACGGCGGCGGTAGGGAGTGAGGGCGGTGGATCTGGAGGTTGTGAAGAGGAAGAGAGTTGATTTGGGTTGAGTTGGTTTGGTAATTAGGTTGGGTGTTCAGGTTTGGGTTTGGGATTTGGTTTAGATGATGTGGCAATTTAGATGATGTGGTTGCCTTGATGGCATCGCCACGTATGCAGATGGATGGAAAATTGGATGTCCGTAGACGGTAGTGACTGCTAGGATAATCGGCCAAAGTTTTGTGAGTGCTAAGAAATTTGTTGAAGAACAATGACCACCGGGTTATTTGGTCAAAGTTTAATGATCATTTAAGTAACCAACCCCAAATCTAGCCCAATATTGTGATAAATCAACCTAAGAAGTTGTGACAAATCTAGCCCATATTTTGTGACAAATCTAGCCCAAAGTAGTTTGCAATTCTAACATAAAGCTTTTGAAAAATCTAACCTAGAGTTTTTGACAAATCTAACCCAAAGTTTTGATCTAACCCAATGTTTTTGACAAATCTAGCCAAAAGTTTTTTAACCTAGGATTTTTTACAAATCTAACCCAAAGTTTTTGACAAATCTAACGTAGAATTTTTGACAAATTAAAACCAAAGTTTTTGACAAATCTAACCCATAATTTTTTACAAATCTAACCTAGAGTTTTTGTCAAATCTAACCAATAATTTTTGACAAATCTAATCTAAATTTATTGAAAACTCTAGCCCATAATATTTGATGAATCTAACTAAAATTTTTGACAAATCTAACCCATGATATTTGACAAATCTAACCTAGAATTATCTCCAAATCTAACCAAAAGTTTTTGACAAATCTAACCCAAATTTTTTGACAAATCTAACCCAATGTTTTGACAAATATAACCCATTTTTTGTCAAATCTAATCCAAAATTTTTTATAAATCTAACAAATAAAATTGGCAATTCTAACCCAAAGGTTTTGACAAATCTAACTCAAAGTTTTTTACAAATTTAACCTAGAATTTTTTACAAATCTAACCAATAATTTTTTACAAATCTAACCCATAATATTTATAAATCTAACCCAAATTTTTTGACAACTCTGACCCAATGTTTTTTACAAATCTGGCCCAAAGTTTTTTACAAATCTAACCCAAAGTTTTTGACAAATCTAACCAAAATTTTTTGACAAATCTAACCTAGACTTTTTTAGAAATCTAATTCAATTTTTTTTACAAATATAACCCAAAGTTTTGACAAATCTAACCCTGAATATTTGACAAATCTAATCCAATGGGCGGAATGTTATGTTAATATGTATGTATTATTATATATTTAAATTTAAAATATTAATTAATATATCACAATGTCCCATGCGGTTGCTATCAATGGTTTTGATTACTGGTTTGCAAAGCATGATGCAAAGCATTATGAACCCGCCCACAAAGCCCAACACAACTACATTCTTGACTTGCATTAACTAAATTCAACAACATGTGACTAATCAAGTCATGACTCGATAAACCCACTACACATTTAACATGTGATCTTATTAACTCGTAATTTGATTAAATCTACGACTCAATGGACCTCGCCCTTCTAACTTGAATATAATAATGAATTAAAATATGTTTCTTTCATAAAAGTTGATCATCTAGATCAATATGGTCCGACCTAGATCACTTGTGTCATTACTTGAATAAAAGTCAAGAACTCATAACTTGATATATTTGCACAATAATTTTCCAAAACATGTGACCCTATAAGTGCATACTCGACTAACTTATCTAATGATCATGATTTTTCATAGGCCAAATACAAAAATCTAGCCAAACCTTTTCTATTTATGTCAGATCTAGCCACTTCTATCGGAAAACCCAAATTAGCCATTTTCATTTTTTCCGTTAACTTTTTCCGTCCAAATTAATGGAAGGTTACTTATAAGTGCTGACGTGGAAAATTTTGCCAACTCCTCAGCACATAAATAATAAAATTAATAAACATAATTAAGTAATTAAAAATATATATATTTGGAAGGCAATTTATGTGCCCTATATCCCTCCACTGTAGCAACACTTTCCTCTTCCGCTGCCACACCTACTTTTTCCGGCGGCCACCATTGAAAGTCTTATTCCGGCGGCCACCATTGAAAGTCTTTTTCCAGCGGCCACCAACGAGACTCCTTTTTCCGGCAGCCACCATCGAGACTTCTTTTTCCAGCGGCCACCACCAAGATCTGTTCGGGCGTCCACCACTGAGATCCGCTCCAGGAGGCTCTAATCGACTCATTCACCATCTCGCACCGCACTCCTGCAATCGAATTTCTCCCGTAATCAAATTTCTATTTCTCCCTGAAAACCCAACCCCTCTCATCCTTTCGGACCACTGCTCCTTCCTCTCGTTCATCTCCCCTCTGTTCGTCAACGCCTTTCATCATCCTCCTCTCCTCGATCTCCCTTCCTTTGAATGTCGAGCTGGTTGAATCCAGAAACCTCTACATATACTCCACCCTCCTCGAAAACTCGCTCGAGTTAGCGGCCATCTGGGTGAGGGTTTACGGCTCCGGCTCAAAGGCAGAGATGGGCAGGTTAGCCGCCGTGAAGGGATAAGAGAGAGAGACGTCGTGAAGGGATAAGAGAGAGAGAGAGACATGTACGGCGGAGAGAGAAAGGAGTTAACCTACATATTTTAATTATTTTATACTTCTATTAATCTTATTTATTATTTATTATTTATTATTTATTATTTATTATAAGTTTATATTTAATTTAATTTTTATTTCAAAATTTTACAATTAATATTATGATGTGATATTATGATGTGGCAGCTGACGTGGCATACACATGGCTGGTCAAAGTAATATCATATTAGTTTCATTTTCCACATCACTAACGGTGTTAAAAAATTAACGGTCAAATAGGTCAACTGAACAGATTTGACACGAAAATAAAAGGTTTTGTCTATTTAGTGTCACTAAAATAGAAGTGGCTAGATCTGACATAAATCGAAAAGGTTTGGCTAGATTTATGTATTTGGCCTTTTTCATATGGACTACTTCTAATTCTGTTTATGAAATTAACCATTAATTATTTCAATTATGTTATTTGTATAGATTCTACCCATTTTAACCACCTAATATTTTTTTATGAATGATTCACCGTTTGTAAGTTTTAACTATTAATTTGATTCAGGTATAAAATTTTCAAAATCAAACCGTTAGGGAATTATAATTTTAAATTTAGATTAATGTAAAAATTATAATACCATAAATTTTACTTTGAGAATATTTATTCTTATTATTTTATAAAGAATGAAATTTAATAAACAAAAAAATACATAATATTAGTAGAATTATCTTATATGAATGTATAAGTATATATACATATTAAATGTGGATTTAAGGATAGGTATTTAATATGGAAGCATTTAATAGGATGAGAGAAAATAATTATATATTGATTTAAAAATTGTTGATGATGTGAAAAATTGTGAGAAGAGTTCTAGCTTATGTGGCAAACTCAAACTCAAGAACACCCATAATATATTTTAAGATTTGGTCATTGGTCACATGCATATGTAAAAGAGGACCCATCACTAATGAACATAAAAAGGAGAAGGCACATGACCATAATTATTCTTCCAGCTTTAATTGTTCTTCTACAGGATTTCAGATGAATTTCGATTGACTAAAAGATTTTTTGATGATTGCTTGATAGATATAATTATTGTAAAAATTATAATGGCCATAAATGCACAAAAATCAAATAACAGCTATAAACGATCATAAAACAGCTAGTAAAATTGCTATAAATTCATTGGTTCTCCACGAAATTCACACAACACTGCTCATATGAAAATTACTATCAATATGTACACATTCTCTATTTTGCACATCTCTTCCACATTCTCCATGAGCAAAAGAAAGTTAATTGGTCAGGTGACGAAGACTAATCCTTGTATCGTGCTTATTGCAAAATTTATTGTGATGGAGACATAGGGGTTGAGTAAGGAGGTCGTACTTTTTGGGGAAAGATTGAGATGATAATGACATAACTGAGACAATAATGACAAATAGAGGTGGTATGATAGTTCAAAGAAGATGTGATTCATCAATGAATCGATGACATAATTGAAATAAAAAAACAAAAAATCAGCTAAAAAATATCTCAGAAATGACTCAAATTTGATCAGTTTGTTCGTATCGAATTATGAATTATGATGAACAACCGTATAAAAATTAAACAAAAAAAAATGGTATTCATAAGTTAGATTTATAAAACACAACACAAAATTATATGACTGTCTATGTTCATGTTGGAGTGATTGCTATTTTCGTGATGACTAAATGTAGAAATTAGAATTTGGCCACTGAGGAGACTTGGCAACACCATAAATGTTGACGACCTTGATTACTTTAGCTGAGATATAAAGCTTGGAAGTGCAAGATTGTGACGTTATCAACCACAATATACAACAAACCACGAATTGTATTGTGATCTCGACTACAACAGATGACGAGTTTTCCAAATACAGAAAGATAAGCTTCACGACTACCACTGCTTTAGTAAGTTTGCATTTCTACAATCAGCATGTAACATAACATATCTCTCTCTCTATATATATATGGTAGATGGAGAAGGTACTCGTCAGCAGTCATCTGAGCTATAATCGCTGGATTCCGGCAACAAAGGCATTGCGGCGCAGCAGAACGAGTCTTTATCTTTCAGGAGAAGGCAACTTCCATCGGAATTCCATTTCAGATCAGTTATGGAGAACTGAGGCAGAGGATTACTTACACAGTATGCACCAGCTGGAGACCACATGTACATGTGAGAGCTACCTGTGCAGATAACAAGACGGGTGCATGTTGGGTCCCAAGCTGCTGCTTTTATGGGCTCCTTCTGCACCAAGATAGCGGCAAGCTCTAGATGATGGATGTCCCATATCCACAGTGCAGTTGGCATGCTATCGTTGCGGGTACATATGTATTGGCTGTCGCTGCTCCATGACATGAGACCTGTGCAATTGCGGTAAAGCTGATCAAAACATTCTACTCTAATTGGGGAAAGAATGGCGTCTTGCTTGGTAACTAGAGTGACATAGACCAAAGAAGTGCTCACCAATTCCTTGCTTGGGATTTGGCTTGTCTGACTGAGGCTTTTGGAAAGGCAGAGATACAGGTACTTCCATAACCTCATATCTAACTCTGTAAGGTTCTTCTGCAACATCTTTTTTTAGAGCGATAGATGCCAGTGAAACAATTAACTTCAGTCTAAAAGCATCAGAGAAGCAGTAGAATGAACAGAGTTGTGCTTACCAGAATTTCCTTGTAGAAACTCATCATTTAAGCTCAATTCAGACATGTCAAGATTCAGAGGCTCATCCACCTCCTGATGAATAAAAATAGTATGCGTGAGATTCTTGCAATTAGTTGATTCTTTCATGTTCAAATCACAATAGGAAATTGAGAGCAAGAGAGCAAGCTACCTTGAAGACAGCAGCACAACATGGAGCACGAACAGCAGACACGTGCATAAATTCAGCAAAAGTTTTCCAGGTCAGGTGATTTAGGACTCGCAGCATTTGATCATAACTACCTACAGCTAAAAACTGGCCACAAGGGGACCAGGAAACACTTTTTACTCCTAGTCCACTCTCATATGCTTGATACTTGAACAGACATCGACCATCAGGGGAGTAAATTAGAACCTGCATACAGAAATACCAGTCTTAACACATTAGTTTTCACCACAAAATCAGCATGCACTTCTTTTTATTAGTATTCAATACGCACAGCTCAAGATATACTCCAGTGTGTGTAACATTCAAACAACTTCATTTTTCCTCTTGCTAATGGAATTGGTAGTGACAGTAACAATACTAACTCAATACCTTGTATTCAAGAGAAGAATCCCATATCACTATAGCACTATCATCAGGTGAGTATCCAATATCAGCCAAATCCAAAGTATCAACAGCAAAAGTACCCATTATCTCCCACGTATGACACGACAAAATATTCACGTAATCCTTGCAATCCCTCCTGGTACAAATGGCTGCAAATTGCCCATCTTTGGTAAAACAGACTCCCTTTGAACCATGCTTTGGCCATTGCACATGAACACAAGCTGTGTTCAGTAACGACCAAACGGTTAATCGCAACTGAAAATCGGACGTGGTAAGAATGTGACGGCTATCAGGGCTCCATCTTGCATAAGCAATACCAGCTGGACCTTCATCTATCTTACACGTCCACTCAGGTTGGGTCAAGGACCATGCCTGTATCATCGGCCTTTTATACAGGCCGCAAAGAATGTATTCAGAATCAAGCGCCCATTCTATGAAACTTATCTTATCCAAGCAAGAAAACAACTGCAAAACCTGCACCAGAGAACAAAATGCCCCTCCAGTTACTAAACTTTCTTAAATCTAAACAAGCCACTATCTCGACCAGCTGAAAATCTAAAGAACAGGATGAGGACATTTAATTTTGAGCTTTAAATTGTCACTTCAGCTTTCTCAAAAGTCACACATTCGAATTCATTCAGTTCAATTTACCCTAGACATTCAAATTTCTAAAATAAAATAAAGCTACGATCACGAATTCTGCAGACGGAGTCGCGTACCTTAAACGTGAAGGTGTCCCGAATCACCAGCCGGTAATCAACAGCGACGGCTATGTATCTGGAATTGGGAGAGAAGCAACAGGGACCAGTCTGCTTGTAAGCCTCCGTGAACTCCATTGTTTCCAATGCGACGTTCCGGAGAAATGTAAATGATTCAGATCAAATCTAATAGAGCTTGTAAGCCCACCATTACCCCCGAAGAAGGGAGATCAGTTGTCGACGATGCCGGGGATATGGACACCGACCGGGCACTTTCCGCAGTTTTGAATATGGAGCGGTAGATTCGAGGGAGAAGGAGAAGAAGAAGAAGAAGAAGATACAGTGAGAGCTCCCACCCACTGGCTTTTTTACTGTTGCAAATTTTGCCAATGGCGAGTCACGGTCAAAAAAAGAACTAAAACAACTCAAAGCTGCTCCGGTTTTCGAGGCGGGTCAGGCTCCCATGTTTTGGGTTCGGGCTATTCCAAGCCCAATACAAATGAACTTTTAAATTGTTTCCACTGCGTCATTTGATCCCTTCAACTCTGCTTTAGTACAGCATCGGTCATCGTAGCTTTTGGAACAATTACATGAGTTTATTATTATTATTTTTTTTTTTGAGGCAATACGTCAAACTTCATTAATGGTTACCAGCGAAGCAAACACAGTTAAGTACATTGTTCATCCCGGTTAGAGGAGAGCTTCCTATAAAGGGTGACTCAAAAGAAATGGATCTACGTGCTAACACGTGGGCTACCATATTCCTATTCCTCCGAACTACTTGGACCGAAAAGCCAGGGTTACGAGCTAAAACACCCCGACACATAGAAATTAAACAACCAAACTCGGACAAGCCAAGAAATTTATTAATTATTTATTACATGAGTTTATTACATGAGTTTATTAATATTATTAGGATTGAACTGATCAAGCCAAGAAATTTAGTATTTAAGATTCAATCAAGGTTGAATCATATTGGTATACAAAAATGGTAGTGTTATCAAGATCGGACCGGTCTGGCCGGTTGAATCAGAAAAACTGGTGGTCTGAGATAAAATTACTCTCGGCTCAACTGAGGCAAATACTCGGGTTGACTCGGAAAACTCGTTCGAACCAAAAATCACGAGTTTTCCGGTTTTATTTACAATTCAATCGAAATGCCCAGTCTTAAAAAAAATTCATGAAAACTCTATTCTTTCTCAGATTTGGGTTTCTTCTTCAAATGAAAGGTTTTCATTCTTGCAACAGGATCTTAGATTTTGGGTTTCTTCTCCCTTTCGAATGAAAGGTTAGCCATATGACTCTCTTCCCTTACTCGGCACAGCTAAGTTAAGTTGTCATAAAAAAAAAAGGAAGGTGATTTGTTGATGGAGGATGATGATTTTGTTGTTGGAGGATGGAATGAGAGGAATACAAATTGTTCATGAAAGATGGGAAGGGAAAGAGTTTTGATTTGGTGAATAGAAAGAGAGAGAGACTTAATGGAGAAAGGAAAGAAAAAGAAGTAACAGGCTGAGAAGAGAAGGGAAAGAGGATGGTGGAAAGAAAATTTTGGCTTAGGGTTTTAGAATAAGTAATATATATGTGTTAAGCATTTTACTATGGATAATAAGCCGGGAGGGTCTTGTACTATTGGAAGATAACAAATAAGCTCTTTATAATTATTTGCGCAAAACACACTCCTCTACTTAGAACGTTTAATAAAGAAGTCCTCTTGCAATTATTTGTGCAAAACACACTCATCTACTTAGAACACTTAACAAAGAAGCTCTTCGCTAGAATTTGATAAACTCTGTTACGATTTCGCTGACACGTTATGCTGACTCAGCCAGTAGGTTGTCAGATTTTACATATCAGCAAACAAAAACGACATCGTTTTGCCATTTGGTTCATTTTTACTACGAAGGGGATTTTCATCCCCTTATCCTTTCTCTCGTAATCACCCAACCTCAATCATAGGCTCTCCAATCGTCCAATCTCGATAATCCATCTCCTCCGGCTCCTCTTGTCGCAAAACCAAAGTTAAAACCCTTAATCTTATCCATTTCTTTTTGTGTCTTCTGATTCATTTCTTTCAAATGGAGAAACTCAAGTTAAAACCCTTGATCCTATCCGTGTAAATCTCCCCTCTCTTTCGACATTAACCTACTTCACGCTTTTAGATCTCCTCCCCTTACTTGCCCTAACTATGTCTCGCGACCAACCGATCTCCCTGTCACAAACCCCTAACGACATCGGCTACAAGAACGACGGCGCGGTGGCCATAAACCCCCAACCTTCTGATCCCACTGTCTACCCTTCGTGTTGCTGCTAAGCTCCAGTAGGCTACTGCTAATAATAACCGCAATCACAAACCCAAGAAGGACAACCACCACCGCCAGAAGCAGCGGTGGCAACGGCAAGAGGAGGCGGAGGAGATGGATTATCAAGACTTGACGAATAGAGATTGGAGGTTGAGAGCATATGGTGGAGGTCGGATGATTACGAGAGAGGATAAGGGGATGAAAATTATCTTCTCATTAAAATCAACCAAAAGGAAAAACGATGTCATTTTGGTTTGCTGACATGTCAAATCTGACAACCTACAGACTGAGTCAGCAAAATCGTAACAGAGTTTATCATAATTCTAACGAAAGGATTTCTTTGTTAAGCGTGCTAAGTAGAGGGGTGTGTTTTGCGCAAATGTAAAAGGACTTATTTGTTATCTTTCAATAGTACGGGGTCTCTCGGCCTATTATCCCTTTCTATTTGGTACCTAAATTATATATAATTATTAATAACATCATTTTTTTAAGTGATAGATAATAGTTATAATAATGTGATCGATTTTTTACACCAGTTTTTACGATCTGATACCGGTTGGACCTTAAACCCTTGAACCTCTCGTTGGACCGGTTTAATGTCCAGTCTAGTCTGGTCCTAACAACGTTGAAAATTGGACATTATAACTTTCAAAAATAATGTATTATTATTCATTTATCTAAAACTATATGTAATCATTCTAAACAAGTAAGCATATATATACTATTTAGCAATATCCTACACCATCCATTGTTTCTCAAATCCATTTATCATTTCCTTTCTTTCTTTTTTTCTTCCTTCACGGCACATCTTCAAACTATCTTACTCTTCTCATTCATCCATCACCGAACTCCCTTCTCACTTAGGGCCGTCCCATGAATTTCGGAGGCCCTGTTCGAAATTTATTATTTGACCCTATAAAATGATAATTTAAACCCAAATTATTTGGGTTACCTGAACTTGACTTGTTTGGGCGGATATACTGATTGGTTTGAGACAATAATAATACCCATTTATGATGGTCTACACGTGCGACCTTGTGCCCACCTTGACTTACCCAATGTCATTCCAAGACTATATAAAATCTATTAACAACTAAAAATTTTGGGTTAATACACCTTTTTACCCCTCTATTATGCAAAGTTAACAAACATCCTTTACTATTTTCTAACCGATTTAACACCTTATACTTTGAAAATTTTAACAAATATGCCCCTCTGTTTAACTTTTCATCTATTTTCCATCTGATGTGTTGATTGTACGTGCCACGTCATATTATTTGTGCACCTTATTGTTGTTTTGAATGTTCACAATCGAAAATTGTTTAAATTAAAAAGAAAAATAAAAAGGATACCACAAACACCTCCGTACATAATAGTGATTGTAATGTGTTTTTCCTTTATCTTTTCTTTTTAATTTAAATATTTTCACCTTATGGACATCCCAATTAGCGATGTCGTGGACAAATAATATGACGTAGCACGTATAATCAACTCATTAGACGAAAAATAGGTGAAAAGATAAATTGAGAGACATATTTGTTAAACTTTTCAAAGTAGAGGGTGTTAAATCGGTTAGAAAATAGTAAAAGGGTATGTTTGTTAACTTTGCATAGTAGAGGGGCAAAAAGGTGTATTAAAAAGTAAAATAATATATGAAGTATAACTTAATATCATGTCATATTTATATATTTAATAATGAATTTTTTGAAAATAATGATAGTAAAAATAGAAAGACCACTTCGAAAAAACAAACAATGCTGAAAAGAAAAGAAAAGAAAAAACTTAGTTTGATTTTTGTCAAAGATGAGGATTGAACCCATGACCACTTGGAATAAAATAAAAACTCCAGCCACTAGACCACATCAACATTTATGTTTAGTTTTTGCACAGTTTGCTTATAATATATATTTTAGGTGTTTTTACTTAACCCGGAAATTTTGAGGCCCCCGATAATTTGAGGCCCTGTGCCGGAGGGCCGGCTAGCACACCCTCAGGGCCGGCCCTGTTCTCACTATTTGTAAGAACCATCTTATACGACTTTGGTTGAACCATAGGTTTAATACATGTAGCAGACTAACTAGAGAATTACGATACAAATACACAAACAGTGATATAAGAATAACCATCATTCAATTAAATAACTTTGCATACATTTAACTAGACTTTACAATCTAATACATACAATTCAAGGAATCGACTACATGTGTTCCTTTATGATTATAAATCCAAATTGAAGTTCTAAAATGTGAATCATGCCAACTCTCCTTCAGCTACAACTCTTACTAGCTCTAGTTTATGCTAGGTGGGTCCACGAATACGTAAAGAAGAAGAGAATAAGAGGGTCAGTGCTAATCACTGAGTAGCTAATAAGCGATAACTAACATGTTATTTTGTAGTTTACACTACAACATAACCTGGCTACGGAAGCAGATTCACAGAGGCACATAGAATATTTGCCTCTAAATATACTTTTAAAAAACAAATACTATATGTGCCTCTATAGATGCAAATATCTGCCTCTAATTGTATGTTATTTATTTATTTTAAGTTTAATAAATATTATTTTATATTTTTAGAGGCAAATAATTTATAACTGCTTCTATAAGTTATACGGAAAATTCCTTTAGAGGCAAATAATTTATAACTGCCTCTATAAGATATATGGAAAATTCCTTTAGAGGCAGATAATTTATAATTGTCTCTATAAGTTACACAGAAAATTTCTTTAGAGGCAGATAATTTATAATTGCCTCTATAAGTATACAAAAAATTCCTTTAGAGGCAGATAATTTATAACTACCTCTATATTGTTATACAAAAAATTCCTTTAATTTAGAGGTAGATAATTTAGAACCGAATTTATAGGTTGTACACTTAAAATATTTAGAGCTAGATAATTTACAATTGTCTCTATATGTTGTACGATTAAAATTTGCAGTGGTAGATAACTTGTAAACTATATGCTTTTCGTATAGATAAAATATAATTTTTTTAAAAAGGTGATGTATATATATGTATAATAAACATTGATGATTTTATTTTCTAATAATGATTGAGGAGAAATTTACGTTTTTCAATTTTGATTTCTTTTCTTGGCATATTTTATGCATATCGTTGAGTTTTGTGATTCATATTTAAAAACAGCGTAAAAAATATTAGTAAGTACTTCTGGACCAAGTGGTAAGAACTAAGAACTTAACACATTTCCTTCAACCACTCGGGTTCAAACCCCGTAGATAGCAAAAAGGTAGAAAATGATGTATGTAAATAGTGAGATAGACCAGTGAGGGAAAATATCCTCGTAAGAATAAATTCTTTTTAAAAGCATATATATGTGTCTCTAAAAAAATTATCAGCAACAATAATAAGTGCCTCTAAAAGGCGGCTAAGATGGCAGAATAATAGTAGTTTAAAGTAGCAATTACTAACAATTATATCTGCCACTATTTCTTCCATTAGTGATAGATAACATGTGCCACCGTATTTGCCTCTAAAGACCTTCAGCGACAGGAGCATTGGTGGCACTTAAACTATCTGCCTCTAAAACTCCATAGAGGCAGAAAAATGACTTTTAGAGGCAAATACGGTGTGCCTCCGTAGCCAGGTTTTGTTGTAGTTTTATCATATTATTATATAAGTATGTGTTTTATTGTTCTATACTACACTATAGTTATGTTAGAAGTGCAGCAGCCCCTAAAGTAATGTGGCCACAGAGAACATGTAATGGTCTCCATGACCCCACGGTCTCTATGGACCTCCATAGAAATCTCTATGAAGTCGTGTAAGTGTAACTGTAAATGTAAGTCCAGGGGACTGCGGAATCCAGGGGTGGGCTACCAGTACTGATATTGTCTATGTGTTGTAACTAGCCTAGTAATGACTAATGTAATTAGTAAGTCTGTAGTGTTGTTTGTCTCCAAAGTAAAGACCATTGCATATAAGCAATGATTATATCTGTAATTGTAATTGTAAAGAAAGCTTAAAGCTAAACTGTAAAGAAATGTTGTGACAAATGCATATGCCATAACTCATACCAAATCTATCGTTTCTACACATTCAAACTCTAAAGCTAAGTTGTATGGTAAAAACCCTTACCTCTAACTGAAGCTTCAAATTTCCAAGAACTTATTCACTTCCTGCTCTCATAAGCTACCAACACTGCCTTTCTAATTATTCCATACCACTTGATGTAACGAGGATCAAACTTTCCTTTCTTTCCAAACCACATCAGCCCTTTCCAAGATGAAACTTTCAAGAACACATTATCCCCCACAACAAAGTTAACCTTGAAAGATTTATGTCCATCGGTCCAAATCCGTATAGGAACTAGTTAAGTGTTGGACCTGTTTAATAGAATTAATTCGGGCTGGTTAGGGATTAATATGTCTTTCTAGAGACCAATATTAATTAGTGGTTTGGGCCACGACTAATCGGACCGGGTCCTACAAGGTCACACGCCTATAGTATGGACCGGATCATTAATAGGCTCAATCCATGGTGGATTGGGACTACTGGGCTGGCGGCCCATTAGGGTTAGGAAGGGATTAGGGTTTCTGCCCTAATCCTATAAATAAGACTGATAGGGTAGCAGTCAATCTTAAGCCGAATACACTTTCTCTCCGGAGAAAACCCTAGCCGCCATAACCCTAAAAGTCGTTCTTCGACTAGAAGTTCTAGCAAGCTTTGGCGAGGAAGATCTGGATCCCAGCTAGCGTGGACTAAGTAGAGGAGCTACATTTGAAGCTCTCTGGATCGATCTAAAGGCTACGGGAGCTACGGGAGGTATTAGTTTTCGACCTAATATCACGCTTCAAGAATGTGAGTTACAATAACCTTTGTTATTGATTTATATGCAATCGAGCTGTTATAGGATGTTAGATGTTGATTTGTATTTCCGCTACGTTTCTGGTTTAACGATTTCCTTCAAAACTATCTAGCCTTTTCATTTGCATACAAATTTTGCTTGTTTTGAGCCATGCCAAGCTAGATTCTAATCTGTCTGATTTTGGTAGCCATCTCTTCCACTATAAGTGGTCATAGCAAGCGCCATTCTGCCAATAGATCGAATCCCTTTCACTTTTTCACTCTAAATCTCTTCTCATAAAAATAATAAAATGAACTCTGATATCTCATTCTTCATGTAGATCATTCTAGGTGATCATCTAATATAGTCACAAAAACTTCCTTTTAAATCTCTAACATGTCACGACCATTGTGAACCATGCAATGCATGTAGCTATCACATTGACAATGATCACTGTATAATGGCAATTCCAATCGTACTTCTTCTACCATGACAACACTAGTTGTTCCTTTCAGCATGACTCTTGTTAGCAGTTGCTACTAAGGCAACGCTTGTTGTACAATTGCATGCAACGGTCATGACGGAGAACAAAACGACTGTGGGCTTTAGTATTTTTAGAATTTTATAGAAGCTCTGCAATTCAGTTTTCTACCGTCATGCTTTCACACTTTTCTTCTGAAATCTTTCCTTGATACGAGTAGTTGGATTGACTATCGCCCTTTAGTACCAATGTTCCCTTAGGAACCCTTTTCACCACTTTACTCAACTATTGGTCACTTGCTCTACCCCACCATTACTTAAACCACTATTGACAAATCCATAAAGAATTTAAAATTTTTAATATAAATTACTCGAAAAAATTGGTAACAAAGCTAAAAGCCTAAAACCAATATCTTTGGTAGTTTAAACTCTTATTTTCTCATTGTTCAAGAATTTAAACACCCTTCTCAACTAATCCATACTCCTAAACACAAAACCACAAGTCAGAATGTTCAAAACCACTTAAAAATTTTCTCTCGATCTAGCATTTGAAATCTTAAACTGTTAAAACCAACTTTTTTCTTTTCAAAACTCACTAACTAAAAACATCTTTAAACAGGATTTGAATTCAATCATTCACAACAAATTCTCAACCCGCAACATCTTTTATTTCAAGTACAAAACCCATAAAATATCTCTTCCAAATGGTTTAGACTCATTGAACTTTCAACTTTAAGAATCGTCTTTTGAAACCATACTTCGAAACACCAAAGTAACTTCTTATGACTCTTCTCAACAAATCTCCTTAATTTAACTTTCTCCTTGTTTCCCCCACTTCTGCCTCACTATTTGTGTGCTCCATAATGCTCACTGGGTAGGGACAATAATTGTTGTCTTCACTAGTTACAACACCAGTTGTGCTAGAGTAATTCATGTTGCCTCTACGCTTAGCAATGGACGTTGTGCTAGATCAACTAATGACGCTAGTTTAACCGCGTTCATCCCTTCATTTATAGCTACATTTCATACCTATTCTCTTCATGGATAAGTTAGGGAGGTTTTATATCTTTTAAATTATTGTGTGTTTGTCTCTCGTTGACCCGTTTCAGGTCTATTTAATGTGTTTTGGAGGTTGTAATTGTTAGATAGGTCTTGGACATCAAAAAGAGGCTTGCCCAAAGTGGTTTTAGACATAAGAGTCTAGGAGGATTGGTTTGGGGTTTGAGAGACTCGAGTTAACTAGAGTCAACTTGAAGGAAGAAGAAGATGTGAGTGATGCACATCATCAAACGCAACTTTCCCGAATTAACGCACCATTCTACTATTCCTTTCTGAAGAGTGTTCATGGGTAGTTCGCATGATGCACACTTTTAGTGCACGTCTTGGCCCGAGGATCAACCGTTTTCAGAACTATTCAAGTCAACCCAATTAAATGATATCTCATTCTTTGGCAAAAAAGGAGAGAACTATTGGAGCTATTTCGATGCCGACTAAGCAGAGAATATTTCAAGGATCATCCCAAAGGATTTAGGATCATCGATTTAGAGACTGAAGCTGCAAGATTTCACTCACCTTATTCCAAAGACAGCCATGAGCCTATTAATCAATATGTTGCTTTGCCTCAAAGACAATGAGTTGGTCTATGGACTAGGCGTGCAACATCACGCTCAGGTAATGTTGTGTATGACACACCTTATATTAATTTGATCTTGATTACACACATGTATGTTGTATACCCAAGCCATATGGAGCAACCAATGAGTCAAACAACTTCACTCCTCCATCACTTAATCCATATTTCATTGATATCTATGCTTGTGATTGGTGCGGGGAAGGACCATGATGGCAGGTAATGCAAGAACATAGAAAAAATGCAGCAAAATGGTTGCATGCGTCAAGTGTGGCAACTAAGATCATCAGGGAGGAAAATGTCAAAATTTTGGTAAGAATACTCCCTTGAACGCTGAAGAGATCGATTATATATGGATAAGGAGTACCTATATAATCAGCAAGGCAATTTTTGGATGTTAAGAGAACATCTAGTGTAATAAGGACTATAATTTTTGGGGAAAGACAAGAGTAGCAAGTGACCCCAAAGCTCTTACTTTGATAATAAGCCGACATGGAGTTATTATAACTCTGATAAGACGTGATATTGACACAACTTTCGAGATCTTAGGGGGTGTGATATTAACGTAGAATCCAACCTGCGTCCCTTGGATGCCATAACAACAGTAGTGAGGTGACATGCAACAATAGTTTTGCTTCACAACGGATATGATGCCCTCGTTTGGCCCACAACTTCACATCACTTCCAAACACCAGTCCCCTTGAATGTTCTTTGATTGTATTCCATCCAAACGACCTTCAAATGGTCCCAAATTTTGTGAAGGTCTTCCTTAACCCGTGACCCATATCTCAAACATCTCATTGGTTGAAATTAAGTCCATTTGGAGAAATATGTTAGCCTTGAAGCCAACTACCTATTAGTAGTATTCTTTGAGTATCTCTTAATCACTCATGCCTCAAACAAATTCTGATTTGACCCGAAACTGGATGAGAACCTTTTTTAGACTATTAACCATGTACTAATCATCTTATCCATATTTTTTTCCAAGTCTAATTAGAACAAGATTTACCCATAGTTTTTAATTTAAAAACAATAAATGACATGAACATAAATTTATAAGAATCTGTGTAACAAGATATATTTAGTTTATGCAAGCTCAGAATCCGAAATGAACGTATTGCAATAGATTTCTATTCAAAACTCTTCTCTTCGGAAAGTTCGCGAGGCGAGGTCGGAGTCGATTCACTTAATATCCCGAGAGTAGTAATAGAAGGAATGAACAACTCGTTGTTTCCCCCAATATCGGATACAGACATTCATAATGCAGTTTTCTCTATTGGTTCTATGCAAGCTCCCAGGCCAGATGGGTTCACAAGTCTATTCTTCTAACGATTCTAGGATGCCATTGGTATTGATGTCACACGCGCTATTCAGGTTTTTTTTTCCGTAGGACGTATGTTATGCACTCTTAACCACACTTGGCTAACTCTGATTCCAAAGACAAATGAGCCAAAATCAATGCGAGACTTGAGACCAATTGGATTTGTGTACTGTGGTGTACAAAATAATCACAAAATTATAACAGATCGCCTCGGGTAAATTCTTCCTTCAATTGTTGACCCGACTCAAAATGGTTTTGTACATAACAAGCCAATTACAAACAAAATTCTTCATACCCATGAGATCCTTCAATTTTTCAAGACGCAATTAGGACACCCACTTGTTGGCTCTTAAAATAGATATGGAAAAGGCTTACGATCACGTTGAATATAACTTTTTATCCCCCCTGATGGCTGGAATGGACTTTTCCCCATGAGGGCTACTATGGATAAGAACCTGCCTTTCATTAGCCACGATGGTCGTCCTTATGAACGGAAACCTAGTTGAATTTTTTTCTCCTTCTAGAGGCCTTTGTCAAGGGGATCCATTATCCCCACTTCTTTTTTTTCATTTGCTCAGAGGGTCTCTCGATACTCCGTGTGGACAACTTAATTTTCTCATGACCCGCTTCTGGTGTGGTCAAATAGGAACGCAGATCAAAATAAGTTGGATTTCCTGAACCCTTCTCTCCCATCCTCAAAGCCAAGAGGGATTGGGGTTCCGTCACTTCGCCTATTTTAACCAAGCTTTACTTGTAAAAAAATGTTGGAGCATAGTCTCAGATCCATACCTCCTCCTTTCTCGTGTCCTCAAAGAGAAATACTACCAATCTTCTTCCTTTTTCGAAGTAAGGGGCAGATCTCGACCATCTCATGGGTGGCAAAGTTTGTTACATGGACGTGAACTCTTACTGGCAGGCCTTCGGTGGAAAATCGGCTCTGGGTATACATTAAATCCTATCTCTGCAAATTGGGTACCGTGGGTCAATCTAGGTCCTCTTACCATGACATATATTGGCCACTATAATGACCCACTTTCTATCGGTGATTTTATATACCAAGGACGCTGAAACTACCAACTACTTTGTACCCATTTCTCTATGGAGTAATTTCGTCAAATCTTAACCCTACCTCTACATTTATCGCCTCAGAATGATAAATTGGTATGTCATCACTAAAATACTGGTGTTTACTCTACCTCTTCTGGGTATGACCTGGCAATGACTCGCAAAAATTGGAGGGTGACAACAGTTGTTTCCCTCATGGATAGTGCCTTATGGAAGTCTATCTGGAACCTACCTGTTCAATCGAAGCTCTGCTTCTTTGTCTGGAAACTAATTCATCGGACCCTACCGACTATTTTAGCCGTGTTGACCTTTTATCTAATAAATGCGCCCTGGACACAAAAGGAATGAAGATTCCGCAAGATTTCCTAGTCTGTTCAAATGGCATAGAATCAATTGAGCACCTACTTTTCAGTTGTCCAATATCGTTTAGTTTCTACTCTCTAGCCAGGTTAATCCCACCCAATTATGGACATACACACTTTGCTTTGTGTTGGAGGCACCTCCTGCTAACCCAAAAGGAGTTTCTCCCCGTTTGGGTACTAGCATGGTGACGTATATGGAAGAACCAAAATAACGTTGTGTTTAATCATGCTCAATTTCATCATGAAGTCATGTTTCGTCATTTCAGCTCTCACTTAGTAGAAATTTCATCCTATTCTCACCCTCCCATTTCCCCCACCCTTCAATCCATCCATCTGACAGTTGGCTCCAACATACTCCTTCCTCTCACTAGTTCCCTCCCTCAAGACCGCGATTAAAACTTAACATTGATGGAGTAGTTTGAGTGGGTCTTGGTGGTGCAACTAGATGGGTCATGCGAGATACCTTAGGAGAGATCCATCATGCGGTCGGAACCCCTTACCCAGACATTTTTGACCCTTTCCTACTTGAGCTTTTGGCTTGCCGAGATGTCGTGGTTTGGTACTGGTTTTCGGGTACTTCACTTGGAGACATTAAGGGGGATGTTGAATAAGTAATACTATGTACTACTACGCTTAGAGGCTACTTCTTTAGCCATAGAGGAGCTATTGTGCAAGAGATCCTTCAAATGCTGACTGCGACTCCTACCATTCGTCTTTCACTTGTGCGTCTTTCAACTAATCGAGCCGCTCATTCAATGACACGTCTGATTCTTACATATCTCCCACATGTGTTGCCGGGTGTTCTCATTTCCTCGGTAGATCCTAGTTAATTTATTGCTTTCTATCTATGTATCTCCTAACGAACTATCTCAGCAAGAAAAAATAATTATTAGCCACTTAAAATTGGTTATGTGTCACAATATGAGCCGAAAAAACAATATTTATTTAGGCATTTCCCCTTCTTGGTTTTAGAGTCGTCGAAATCGCGGCCTATTCCACTTACGCCGACGTCGCCGTCCTTCCCATCCAACACTAGGTTCAGTAATCAGCGGTCGCTGCCACCGTCTTCATATTTCGATCTGTAGGAGTTTTAACGCCAGAAGATCGGTAAGGAAAGAAGTACAAAGAGACCCAGTAGCGAGCGACGGTTGCTTTTGGATTCCAGGATCAAGTGCAACCGTAGTGCCTAACGAGCGGTGCTTTCGCTATGTTACAACGATGGAGCAGAGCTGTTTCTCATCTTTCCAAGCTTAGGTCCACCACTTCAGTGGAGCCGCTGCTGCGGAAAGATACAATCCTTGTTCCACGCCATTGCTATTCTACCGCTGCTGCAACTGTGGCCCCTGCTCCTAATGATTCTCTTAACAAGAGCCCTCCTGCCAAATCATTGGTATGGGTTCGAGTTCCCTTCATTGCCTTTGTTTTTAAGTACTTCTCATTCATGGTGAATTTGTTTATTCAAGGACTTTGCACACTTCTAGGTCAGAGTGTTCCGTCCTCATCTTCTCCTTTGCTGGAATAAGATAGCTGATATCTTAATCTTAGGTAGTTGCGTAATTCTTAGCGGTCATTGGTTCCCTCAGTTCTTCTGGAGACATTATTGTTGCTAATGGTAATCTTGTTTTCTATTTGCATTCCTTGATTGGTATATTCTCGTCAGATACAGTGCATTTCACAATGGACATAGGACTAGTGTATAATGATAATGATAGTAATTTTTGTGGCAACTGTTGGTTAGAACTCGAGTTATCTTATTGTTCCTTAATGACCTAACTGTTCTTACTAGGTAAATCTGGATAAAATGTTCTGGTCAAAGCCATGTTCATTAGCTTTGGCTCCTGGTTCCCCGCTCAGAGTTGAAGAGCCAAGCTATGAGGGTCTCCGCCGTGTTATATTTAAGATGCTATTATTTTATAGCAAACAGAGCAAGTCTATTCGCGGAGCTAATGTAGCATATCGGAGGATCATTCATCAGGTAGATAAACCGGCTATATATGAAGGTATGTCCAGTTCGGCACTCATATCGATGGCTGATTAAGCTGCACAGTTTCAGATCGCCTTCTTTGTCTGTAATGTTGATTTCTGTCTCTACATGAATTTTTGGTATATTTATGGTCGTCATATGTTATATTAGGATTGTTGTCTATATATTTGGTTTCAATATTTTCTGACATTTGACTTGATGTGAATGATATATGTAGAAGTTTGTCTAAACAATTCCTAAACATTGATTTATGGCATTTTCTTGCAGTGTTCAACTTGGAGAAGACCTTTAAGATGTCGTTTTCCCTACTTGTACTTCACATGTGGCTTATCTTACGCCGACTAAAGCAAGAAGGAAAAGAAGGTTCTGAATTTGGGCAATACATATATGAAATTTACAATCACGATGTGGAGCTTAGAGTATCTAAAGCAGGGGTAATTGGTTAATGCGTGTTTCAGAGCTTAGTATTAGTATTTAGTCTTATTATCTGCCTTACTGTCACATGAAATATATCTCTGTGGACGATGGATGTGGTCCTGGTACTAGCATACCACTAATATGACACTATCTTATCTTCTTCTTTTGTCGATGTACTCTGGAATGGCAGGTTAATTTATTGTTGACAAAGTGGATGAAAGAGCTGGAGAAGATATTCTACGGAAACATTGTTGCTTATGATGCTGCCTTACTGCCAGAGGCTAAGCCAGATGAGCTGCCAAGGGTGATATGGAGGTGAGAATGTCACTACTATACACAAGTCTTTCTTGATGTGGTCCTGTTTTCCCCAGAAGCATCGACAGAACTTGAAGCAATATATGCCACAGAAACCATCTCTAGCTTCTTCTCATGTTTGCCTAACTCTTGTCCAAATGTTTTTCTACTTAAATATGCACAAGATATAGTTGGATTGAGATCAATTGTTAGTCTTCCAAAGCTGTCGAGTTAGTTGATTCCTAGCGTCTTCGACAATAGGTAAAATGGTACCTTCCTGTTGCAGGAATGTATTTGCAGATGATGGTACATCGGAGCCAGATCAGACTGCATCTCATGCTGTACAGGCATGTTCTCTTGACCACCTTTCCTCGGTTTTGCAATTTTTAGAGTAGAACTTACACTTACTCGAGAATAAAAGAGAGGAACTTTTCACATGAAATCATTTCCCGCAATGATCATGTGATTACTGTTGGAAGAGTGCATTTAACTGTTATGTCCGTGCACAGGCAATGGCGAGGTATGTTCGTCGAGAAGTCAGTTGCTTTTCGTTAACAGGTAAATCACTCTCAAGTTTTCTTGGGTTCACTGATTAAACCAAAAATGGTTCTGCAATCTTAGTTCAGTAGAATTTTCCGTAACCTGAAATTCGTATGGTTTTCTTACACGTAGCATGTTTTTCAATGAATGCTTACATCTGACATGTTACAAAACTGAATCCGCAGACAAAGAAGCCATGTATTCTGGGAATTTCACGTTCACGTCCTTGAACAACATTCCATCATCAGTTTCTGCCAAGAAGTAAGATGAATCAGATGATGGGATCAACTCCATATAAGGCTTCATTGCTTGAAACACTTGTCCTGCTACATTTACGTTTTACCGGATTCATAGATTAATTTATAGCGTGATATTCATATTACTTTCATGTTATTCGTCAGCCAGAGATGACAGGCAAGAAGCCCTTGTATACCTAGGGATGCTGGAATGCCAAATTGCCAATAATCATAACTGATAATCCCATGGATATGAGTATTGTTTGTAGGAGTTTATTAGATGACAAGCAACTTCTCTTTTCCTTTTCATATTATTGAATTTTTAATTTGTTACCCAAGACTGTGATTGCTTGTCTTGCACGTTTGGTGCAAGAGCTGACCTAAAAAACAGACATCTGAACTTTAAAAACAGCACAAGAAACAGTTTGCAGACACGACAATGTTATAAATGAAGCCAGAACCAACTAGCCCAAAATTGGTGCTCAAGTCTCAATTCAACGGTCCTTTCAAATGTGAGCTCACTTGGGGAAGAGGAGGAAAAAGAATATTTTTGTTCTTGTGTCTGAGGTTTGAAAAGGTAACAAAAAAATATTAATTTATGTTAACTCACAATCTCTTATTTTTATCTAGGTTTAGTTTTTTAGGTAGTGAGGTTTAGTTATTAAACTTAGGGTTATTATTTTTAAAATACTCTAACTTTCGCGAATTCCTTTTGATATGCTCAAACTTTAAGAAACCCCAAATCTATCCCATTTTTCGAAATAGTTAACACCGTTAGTCCTTGTTTGTAAAATTATAAACATTTTGAACCAAGTGGCTAACGGGATTAACTTTGAAGATTTTTGTCTTCTAAAATCAGTAACCCATGTTTTCCCAAATTTCATTTTGGACCCTGATCATTCCATCCTTTACAAATCCTCCCGAAGGAACCAGGTCTTCTTCTTTGTTCCACCGCCGCTATTGCACCACCTCCAACTCCAGAGGGGCAACAATAGATTAATTTCAAGTCTACAATTTCTGCTAAGTCGGCGTGTCCGAGAAGCAGGAACCAGGAAACACGATTCGATTCGACTGCTCGAAACCCTGAGATTCACAATGTGGACTGTGGAGGATTGGCTGATTCCATTTTGCTCCGTGCTTGCTTTATCTATTGACTTCAATTTACTCAGTCACCGCGCCGACAAATCTGCTCTTCGATGTGGCCAGAGGTGAACCTGATTCTTCGTCGCCGCCGCTGCGATTCAGTTGATAGATAGGGTTAGCTAAACACACAGAAGGGCTATGGGGATTGGCAGACTACCACGAGAAGAAAGGCGAGATAGCCAAATCGATCAAGTGTTTGGAAGCTATTTCCCAGTCTCATGACTCCTTTTTGCCCATAATCGAGGTCAAGACCCGTCTACTTTGTTCCTCCGCCGCCGCCGCTATTGCACCACCTCCAACTCCCTCCCCAACCTAACTAATAAGGAGAGGTGTATTCTCCGTTACTTTGCCTTCCATTGGACCCACGCTGATCTCCCATCACGGAAGCGACGCCGATCTCCGTAATGCCCTATCTGAGGGAAGAAGGAGAAATAAGGGATTCAGAGGTTGAAGAACATAGAAATCCAAAGAGGGCAAAATCGGGAATCGATCGAAGAAGGTGAAATTAGGGATTCAGAGACGGAAGAACAGAGAAATCCGGAACAAAACTACAACACTCTCCGAGACAAAAACCTCAATCTAACACTGAAAAATGAGGAATCGGCGACGCTCTCCGTCAGGAGTATGTACAGCTACGCAACGGGCCGAAGCTTCGACCCGGCGACGCTTCCCGAAGAATTTCGAACACTGTCCCGGCTGAAGCCGATCGAGGACGAAATCGAAAGGGAAAAGATGGAGTTGTGTCCATAGAAGAAGGAGATAGAGGAGGACAGGATGAACATGGATACGATGAAGAGACAGCTGACGGCGGCGGCGGCGGCGGCTTACCTGGGGGGAGGGAGTTGTAGGTGGTGCAATAGCGGCGGCGGCGGCGGAGGAACAAAGAAGAAGACCTGGTTCCTACGGGATGATTTGTAAAGGATGAAATGACCAGGGTCCAAAATGAAATTTGGGAAAACCTGGGTTACTGATTTTAGAAGACAAAAATCTTCAAAGTTAATCCCGTTAGCCATTTGGTTCAAAATGTTTATAATTTTACAAACAAGGACTAACGGTGTTAACTATTTCGAAAAATGGGATAGATTTGGGGTTTCTTAAAGTTTGAGCATTTCAAAATGAATTCGCGAAAGTTGGAGTATTTTAAAAATAACAACCCTTAAACTTAATGTAATTACTTCATTCTAAATTTGTTTTTAATAATTTAAACGTAAAAAAAAATCGTTATTTAACAACGAATCCAACGATGTCACTCTTGCTACAATCTAAGAAGAATAGATAGTATAGACGTACGAACGTACGCATGAATTAGATTTGTATATGAACTGTGTTTATTCATACGGCATACAGATTCGTTGTTAAAAATTCATACGACATATGAATAAACACACTCATTATTCACACGCCGTATGAATTTTTAACAACTAATCTATACGAAGTATGAATAATCATAGTTTTCCCAATACTAATTTATACACACATCTGGTACGCTATGTAAGAATATGACATATGAATAAACATAGTTTTTTCTCAATACTAATTCACACACACGTCTGGTATGCTACGTAAGAATACGACATATGAATTTTTAACAACAAATCTATTCGGTGTATAAATAAACATAGTTATTTCTCAACACTAATTCATATACGCACATTTGGAACACTACGTATGAATTATAAAACTTTTGCTACAATCTAAGAATGAGCTGTCCAATCCGTGTATGAATTAGGCTCTTCATTTAATTATATATGTGCGTATGAATGAACAATGGGTTGTCCAATCCACGTCTAAATTAGGTTTTGTCAGACTCTCTCTCTCTTCATTTAATTATATACGTACTGTTCCATACTAGTCGCCTGGCCCAATAGTTGGAGAAGGCCCAGTCGCTTGGTCCTTGGATAGTTGGGGGTACCTCGTGTGTAAGAGAGAAAGTAGTAGTCAGTTCAAGTGTGAGGTAGGCGAAAATGGTGGATAAAGGAAGAGTGAGCCGAATGACGTACCGCAGATGTTTGGTCCGCTGGGTAAAAGAGTGTCTGTCCTTTTGTCCGTTGGGTTTGAGGCCATATTTATAGTACTACCTTTGTCATGGTAGCCACGTTACGATCTTAGTCGTCCAGGGAGCTCACCCTAGGATTCTGACACGTGTCTGTGCGCATTTTGAACCCTAGGGCCTATTGTAGTGGGCCGCCTGCTGGATGTCGCCTGTCGCCTTGGGCTGGGCTTTGTTGATCGCCGCTCGTGGGTTCGATCTTGGCTGTTTGGTCTTCTTCCAGCAGGCCTTATCTTTTGGGCCGCTGCGAAGCCCATGCTCACTTGGGCGGGGCTTATCATTTGCCCCCAAGCCTCTTAGCTAAGCTTTTTCTTAGGTAAGGCTGAGAATCGCTTTACTCTGATCGCTAGACTGGGGCCTATAGTTGCCCCCAAGCCTCTTAGCTAAGCTTCTGCTTAGGTGAGGGCTGAAGATCGCCCCGGGCACGACGTCCTGCATTTGATCGCCTAATGAGGGCTGAAGATCGCTCTGGGCACGACGTCCTACATTTGGTCGTCTGGTTGGAGTCTACCAATTGCCCCCAATTCCTTTGGCAGAAACTGGGTTATTTTATCACTCTCCATGTGTCCTTCCAACTTCTCGGTTCTTTTTGGTTGAATCTATCGCTTGGCCAGGAAGCAAATACCGCCTTTATCCTGCCCGAACTGCTCCACCAGGAGGTCGCTTGAAAATTCCCGCTCTTCTTTTGCACACGTGTCTCCTTCCTTCACGCGCGCGTCGTTTTAATTTTGGGGTACTGATAAAAGTGATTTTACCAAGGTCATATTCCACGGGGTCCTCTCATAGACCAATACTCACACTTCTCATAGACGGTCTAGACATTTGAAAGGAGTTTTGGTTTGAAATAGAAATTAAAAACTAAGGCAAAGAAATGCAATACTAACAAAGACTAAGCAAAAGAGAAAGGTGGTTCAAATCAAAGACAAAGGGGCTCTCTTGGTGGGTAGTTTCATCATGCTCAAGATGACTAATTGAACAAACAAGACAATCAAGATCGAGTTTGCATTCGGATGACCATGCATTTCACTTCTATAGACTCAATGCACTCTCGTAGCACCTAATCCCTATCCCAATACCACTCAACTTAGGCTCTCGCTCTCAAGCTAAGTGAAAAAAGGATGCATTCTAAGTGTTTGATGAAATGCCAAGACACAAGACCCTCTCTTAAGACTCTATGACCACAAGGCTAGGCACAACACTCTCATATCAATGCCCTAACACTAAGAGATTCACCAAAAAGCCTTTTCAAACTCAATTGAATGAAAATCCACATGCACACCAAGTGTTCGATAAAATGCCCAAGAGAGAAATCAAGTGAAAATGGTTGAAATAAGATGATCTAATCTCTTAGAACACACTCACTTCAATCCCTAGACCTACAATCTATGCAATCCAAGCACTCTCATGCATCAAATCACAATGAATGGACCAAATCAAGCAAACATGGCATAAAATGGCATTAAGAACAAGTCTAGGAATCATCCTCATACAACCAAGATCAATCATGGCAAGTTCTATACAATCATCCCTCTATCATAGCACAACTAATCTACCCATCCAAGATGAACCCTAGAAACTCAGCCACACATGGCCAAGGGAGTAAAGAGAAAAGAAGGAAGAATGGTCACCAAGAACACCATGGATGAATCCTTGAGATGATCTTCACTTCTCCACTTGTAAGCACTTCTCCCAAGGTTTGTTGGCTTCAATCCTAGCTCCAATGGCTTCAAATTGCTCCAAAAATGTGTTCTAGGGTTTGAAGGTTCGTGGGTATGTGTTTGGGGTTCAAGAGAGATCATAGAATTCCCCAAAATGGCCAAAAACAAGAGTATTTATAGTGCAGGGGACAGTGCACGGCGTGCACCCCTGCACGGCGTGCACCCCTGCACTCTGCAGAAAGCTCGATCTTGTAATGCTCATATCTCCCTCGTCCGGACTCCAAATGACCTCCCGTTTGCTCCTATGCGCTCCTTGTCATCCGTACTTTGATGCCATAACCTGAAAATGCACAGAGGCAACTCCAATAGACCACGAATTTGGCTCCAAAGTGGCAACCGGACAACAAAATGACACTTTGCACAAAACTTCAATAAAAGCATATAAGTCATGTCATTTCACGAATAAACACGGGCATTTCATAGGTCATTCATAAGCTTAAAATGCACTAATTAAAGTCACATCAAATTCCCCTACGACTAAGCTTTGCTTGTCCTCAAGCAAATGAATTAGAAAACATCCAAGTTCACAAATGACAAGTTCGGTCCATTGAGATTCAAGCAATCACAATTTAGCTTAAACTGTTCCACGAACAAACTAAACCTACACATGCAAGAACATCAACCAAACAAGTCTAAACCTCACTAATTTCTGCACACTTCAAGTAGTGGTTGATTGGGACACAGCAAAACCGACCACGACAACACCAACTCTAATCAAAAGGACTTGAAATCGGAACATGGATCGTAAGTGGCAAGTGATTATGATGTGGCTATCGACTCGACTTCATCCGCTTCTAGATCTGCACTTTACAAACTCTGGCTAGGATCAAGGGCTACATTTGAGAACTCTTTTTCTTTCTTTTTTTTTTCTTACTGCATACTAGTGCTCGATTCAACACTTCACTTAGGTGTTGAACCTGCCTAGCTCACAGCCTTTGCCCTTTTGCTTAGTGCTTAACCCGACACTTCACTTAGGTGCCGAGCTTGCCTAGCTTTTCTTTTGAGCATTTTTTTTTTCACAATTTAGCCACTTGATCCTTAGCCCTTTACAACTTCCACACAAGATTTCGAATTGGATTCCGTCTAATCTCAAGCCACAATCACGAGGGATCAAAAAGGGTAAAGAAAGACATGGAAAAGGGGTGAAAATTCTGATTGCCTTCATCATCTTAGACCGGTGTTATCGAGCGGTACAAAAACACGTATCAAACCAGTCAACCAACATACAAGAGTGATAAAATCTCAGTTCTGGCCCAGACTCATTTGATATTAGTGCTAACATGCTGGTTATAGGTTCTAAGTAGGACAGTCTAAACGTCATTGTGAAAACTTGAAGTCAATTAAACACCAAAAGTCAAGAACCGAACGATTCTACAATAGAGGAATTCGACATTCAATTAAGATCATGCAAATCAAGCAAAGCATATCATTACATCTCTACCACAAATAATCACACCAAACCTCAAACTCCCCTACGACTAACATGAGCATTGCCCTCAATGATCAAGAGAGAGAGGGTAAGGAGGAACGAAGTTACCGCGTTGGTAGAGAGGAGCATAGGACGTAATAGTGGTGAAAGAGTTCCATGATGATCCTTGGTGAAGAGTGATCCATAATGCTTGTCAAACCTTATTCAAAAAGCTAAAACAACACAAAAACCTCAAACAACAATTAAAAGCGAAAAATTAAAGATAACATGGGGTGCATAAACAAGTGCAATAAAGCCAAAAGAGAGCCTTGATTGATCTACACACAACCACAATCAAATAAAAATAAAACAAGGGTCTTGAGATAGAAGTGGGGCCCTGGAAATCTCACTGGGAAGGATCAACACAAAAATCACTAATCACGTATCCTTCAATTTTGAAATCCACAACATGAAAGATCGGAGCAAAGATCAAACAATTTAACATCCACAGCTCAACGATCACATCAAAATGGAAATATCACCTAGCATGAATTAAGATCATCAGAGTCAAAAGCAACAACCTATGCTAGCAAAGATCAATTCATTAAGGACCACTGTAAGCATTAGGCATGTAAAACGGGCAATATTACTAATTGCAACATATGAGCACGAAATCACATAATGTAAGGAGGGATGTACAAAAATAGACCCATGCGTGGTGATCAAACACACCCCTCCTCACACAAAGAAGGTAAATCAGCCCCTGAATTCATCACCTGCAACACCCAACAAAATGACATACACCACCCTCAACCAACCATCCCAAGAGAATATACCATTCACCATGAACTCAAGCAAACCACAATTTGTTAAGCAATGAACTCAAGCAGCAAACCACAATTGAAGACGCCAATGGCACAACAATCATGACAACAATCAAACCACTTAGCCAAACTCAACAAGCCAATTTTCATGGGCAAAACGTCATGAACAAATACCACAATAAATACCAATGAAAAACCAAATCATAATCACCCCAATACCTCATTAACACCCCCCAAACGAATCAAACCGTGAAAAATATTGTGGAAAAAAATTGCAGAGGGGGTGCACGGCGTGCAGGGTGCACAGCGTGCATGGGTGCACGGCGTGCACCTTGGAGCTGAAAATTTTTCTGAATCCTCCTGGACAGCACGTGCACCAAACCGTGCACGGTGCACGGCGTGCATCATGCACGGCGTGCAGTGGTGCACGGCGTGCACCTCCTCAGCTTAAAAACAAATTTTCACCTCGACGAAAAATGACCAAAACACCGTCAAATCAACCCAAAACGGACCCCGAACTTCAGAATTTCAACGCCTACGAGACCACAAAGGACACCACAACAACTCAAGGACCTTGAACACCACAAAAACACACAATCACGCAATCAAATCAAGAAGAAAAGACATGAAAAACACTCGGGTTGCCTCCCGAGAAGCGCTTGTTTAACGTCGTAAGCTCGACGAAACACACAGATCAGCTAAGTAAAACCATCCCAACTCATTACCTCTTCGAAGTCGAAGTCATTACCTTGGCATGGCACACGGAACTTGAATTGAACCTTACCGACTTCGGGAGGTGTGAGCTCGGATTTCCCAGATGATGAAGTGTGAGCAATGGAGAAGGGGCCAAACCACTTGGAGTGAATTCTCTCATCGGGTGGCTTCTTAGTCTTGCTAGTCTCACCCATCAGTGCGGCTTCCTTGCCCTTCCCGGGTGGCTTCTCCACACCTTTCTTCTTAGCCTTAGGTGGAGTCTTTTGAAGCACGAAAGGTGGAGCCTCCTTTACTTCATCCTTTTTCTCCTGCACATCACTAAGAGCAAACAACTCCGCAAGACTATGATGGACAAGGTTAGTGCTATTAGTAGCCGAAGTAAGCTCATGCAGATTCTTAGGATCATGGTGACTAGCATAAGACAAAGTAAACTCCATGCCATTTGAACGGTCAAAGATCATGCATTCATTATCGACCCTAAGTGTAAGTTTACCACCGTAGACATCAATCAAAGCACGAGAGGTTGCTAAGAAAGGTCGTCCTAGAATCAAAGGCACATCGGTACCACCCATAGCATCTAGAATAACAAAATCCACAAGGAATTCAAAAGCACCGACCTTAACCAACACATCTTCAACAATACCACGAGGGGATTTCATGGACTTATCCGCTAATTAAACATTCATGAGGGTTGGTTTTAGTTTTCCTAGGCCCAGCTTCTTAAACATGCAATATGGCATAACATTGATACTAGCACCCAAATCGGCTAAGCCTCTATTTATTGCATGCTCACCAATAGTGCAAGGAATAGTAAAGCTACCTGGATCCTTAAGCTTTTCCGGTGGCCTCTTAGAGAGAATGGCGGAGCATTGTTCATTGAGCTTTGCCGAAGTCACATCCGTAAGCTTGCGTTTGTTGGTGAAGATCTCTTTCATGAACTTTGCATATTGAGGCATCTTTGTAATTGCTTCCCCAAAAGGCATTGTAAATTGCACCTTGTCAAGAATCTCAACAAACCTTTTGAAGTCCTTTTCCATGGAATCCGCCTTCAAGCGAGAAGGATAAGGTGGCTTAGGCTTGTACGGAGGTACAACCGGTGCGGGAGGAGAGACCGGAGTAGCACTCGCCGTAGCCTCTTGAGAACCAACCTTATTGGTCATCTTAGAAGCTTCTTTAGCCTTGGCTCCTCTATCTTTAACTTCAATCTTATCCGTGTCATCATCGGAGTCAACATCTTCAACTATAACCAAATCATCATCTTGAGCACTTACCACCTTAGGTATGGCATCTTGTACTTGCTTACCACTCCTCAAAGTTACCATCATAAGCTCCTCGGGAACCTTGGGGTTGACCTCGGTGTTGGAGGGTAAAGTGCCCGAGGGTCGCTCCGAGAGTGTTTTAGCAATATGACCCATTTGATTCTCCAAATTGGCAATTGAAGCTTGTTGATTCTTGATGAGTTGGATCATTGCCGCATTGGTGTCTTCTTGAGAGATCGAAGAACCACCCTCCTTATTTTGAGGAGGCTTGTTGAACCCGGGTGGTCCTTCACCTCTATGGTTGTACATTCCCGGTGGGGTAGGACCTTGGAAACCTTGACTTGGATGTCCACTTTGATTCCATTGATTTCCCCCTTGGTGCCCTTGACCTTGGGGTCCTCCTTGAGTCCCTTGGCTACCTTGGTTTAGGTTACTTCCTTGAGTCCATTGGTTGCCTTGATAACCCCTATAACCTTGATAACCTCTTGATTTCCTTGGTTGTAGCCCTTGCTATAACCACTACCTTGACTCCCTTGGCCTTGGTAACCTTGGTTAGACTTGTTGTACCAAGGTCGGTTATAGTTACCTTGATAGTTACCTTGGGGGTTGAAATTACCATGGAAACCTTGACCTTGTGCGAAGCTTACCTCCTCAAGGTCGCCTTGGCCAAGTTCAGGAGTGGCGGAAGGACAAGCACTAACATCGTGGCCTTGACCCCCACAACCTTCACAACAAAATACCGAAGCAACCGGTGGATTACCCACTTTAGATGGCTTAGAGGGAGTCTTAGGCATACTAAGATTGCTTACTTGTGAAGCCATGGCATCGATCTTAGACATAAGGAGGGCGATCATTGGATCATCTTCATCTCGGTGCCCCGGTAACTTAGGCTTCTTCCCATAGCTAGACGACTCCTTTGGTGCATCAACACTTACGGACCGAGAATCATAGTGCGTGTCACTTCCATACTTAGACTTAGGAGGTTGTTGTCGAGACCAACTCCTTGTCTTGTTGGCCATCTCCACGAAGAGTTCTAGAGCATCTTCGGGAGTGAGCATCCTTAAGTCACCTCCGGCGGCTTGGTTGATCATCCTTGTATTCTCAAAATCAAGGGACCTAGCAAAGATGTCCGCCAAGCTCCATTCGGCGAAGTTGTGATGAGGACAAGACCGAAGAATGGCTTGGAACCTATTCCAAGTCTCATGGAAGAGCTCTCCCTTGTGTTGTATGAAGTGGTTGATGCGGTCTCGGATTGCATCCGTCATATAGGGAGGAAAGAACTCTTCAAGGAAAGCTTCGGCTAGGCCCTCCCATGTGGTGAAAGCTCTACTCGGTTGATTCTCCAACCATGACTTAGCTCTACCTTTGAGTGAGAAAGGAAAGAGCCGGAGTCTCACACAATCCGGGTGAACTTGGTCATTCTTAACCGTGTCACATATCTCCAAGAAGTCCTTGAGATGCCTAGATGGACATTCACCGTCAATGCCATTGAACACCACTCCATTTTGAACCATTTGGATCATATTAGGCTTGAGCTCAAAGTTCCTAGCATTGACGGGTCTTCGAACAATGCTAGAGGCTGCCCCTTCAAGAGTAGGACGAGCATAATCCGCCAAGGTACGTCTTGCACCCCTTTGTGAGTGATCATCATCATTGGTATGGTGAGAATGCTCTGAAAGGTTGTCTTCATCTTCATGGTGAGACATGTTGTTGCGTGTGGCGCTATGAACCAAATGAGAGGGAGAGAAGGTTGGTGGCTCAATCACTTGCGCAAGACCTTGAAGTCGTGCTTGAAGACGAGTGAGTCGCCTCATGCACTAGTACAAGATACCTACAAACAAGCACAACAAATACACCCAAGTAATACGACAATGCGGAATAACAAAACCAAACAACAAGTAAAAGGAAGCAAAAACTAAATTGGAAGGAAGTGAATAGATCGGTCCACTACTAAGTGCTTTCAAAGGAATGAGAGAGTCCCCGGCAACGGCGCCAAAAACTTGATAAAAGCGATTTTACCAAGGTCGTATTCCACGGGGTCCTCTCATAGACCAATACTCACACTTCTCATAGACGGTCTAGACATTTGAAAGGAGTTTTGGTTTGAAATAGAAATTAAAAACTAAGGCAAAGAAATGTAATACTAACAAAGACTAAGCAAAAGAGAAAGGTGGTTCAAATCAAAGACAAAGGGGCTCTCTTGGTGGGTAGTTTCATCATGCTCAAGATGACTAGTTGAACAAACAAGACAATCAAGATCGAGTTTGCATTCGGATGACCATGCATTTCACTTCTATAGACTCAATGCACTCTCGTAGCACCTAATCCCTATCCCAATACCACTCAACTTAGGCTCTCGCTCTCAAGCTAAGTGAAAAAAGGATGCATTCTAAGTGTTTGATGAAATGCCAAGACACAAGACCCTCTCTTAAGACTCTATGACCACAAGGCTAGGCACAACACTCTCATATCAATGCCCTAACACTAAGAGATTCACCAAAAAGCCTTTTCAAACTCAATTGAATGAAAATCCACATGCACACCAAGTGTTCGATAAAATGCCCAAGAGAGAAATCAAGTGAAAATGGTTGAAATAAGATGATCTAATCTCTTAGAACACACTCACTTCAATCCCTAGACCTACAATCTATGCAATCCAAGCACTCTCATGCATCAAATCACAATGAATGGACCAAATCAAGCAAACATGGCATAAAGAACAAGTCTAGGAATCATCCTCATACAACCAAGATCAATCATGGCAAGTTCTATACAATCATCCCTCTATCATAGCACAACTAATCTACCCATCCAAGATGAACCCTAGAAACTCAGCCACACATGGCCAAGGGAGTAAAGAGAAAAGAAGGAAGAATGGTCACCAAGAACACCATGGATGAATCCTTGAGATGATCTTCACTTCTCCACTTGTAAGCACTTCTCCCAAGGTTTGTTGGCTTCAATCCTAGCTCCAATGGCTTCAAATTGCTCCAAAAATGTGTTCTAGGGTTTGAAGGTTCGTGGGTATGTGTTTGGGGGTTCAAGAGAGATCATAGAATTCCCCAAAATGGCCAAAAACAAGAGTATTTATAGTGCAGGGGACAGTGCACGGCGTGCACCCCTGCACGGCGTGCACATCTGCACGGCGTGCACCCCTGCACTCTGCAGAAAGCTCGATCTTGTAATGCTCATATCTCCCTCGTCCGGACTCCAAATGACCTCCCGTTTGCTCCTATGCGCTCCTTGTCATCCGTACTTTGATGCCATAACCTGAAAATGCACAGAGGCAACTCCAATAGACCACGAATTTGGCTCCAAAGTGGCAACCGGACAACAAAATGACACTTTGCACAAAACTTCAATAAAAGCATATAAGTCATGTCATTTCACGAATAAACACGGGCATTTCATAGGTCATTCATAAGCTTAAAATGCAGTAATTAAAGTCACATCAGGTACCGTGGTAATTTCCTACGTAGCTTGCAAGGGACGCTGGGGAAATCTAGGCTACTTCATAGGTAGCCATAATTACCTAGGGTACGCGACCCATCCCATCTGCCGCTTACCTAAACCAATCATTTCCTCACGACAATTCGCTACCCCTCCTTCCAGATCCTTCTCTTCTTCCTATAAAATTTCCCCCTCTTCTCACTTTTCACTTTTTACGCCTTCTGCACCCTCTGAAATTTCTTTACACCTCATCGTACTATGAATCCTTCTCAGCCTTTCCTTACCTCGTAAGCTCCCTCTCTTCTCTTGTTATTCCACGGGAGTGCTCCACGTCGCCCTTCTAGTATGTGAATTCTCTACCTTTCCCCTTCTTTATTCTGCAATTGATTGTTCTACCTTCCCCTTTCCGTTTTTTTATAATGAGTTCTTCCACCGATAGTAAGAACCTAGAGTTTTCCTATCCCCTAGGCTCCGACCCTTCCTCTTCTTTTACTTCCACCTCCGTTTTCTTCTAAGATAATGACTAACCCTGCGACCCCTCAAAGACCTCATCACCGGCCGTTCTCCCCTTTTGATGGAGACAAAACTCAAGAAGAAAACTCTTCTCTTGAGCTAACCCTACCTTTCTGGGGATCCCACTAGATTGTTTTTTCAAAGGCTCTTCATAAGTTTGAGATAAATCTCGATGCTACTGCTTCTAATGACGAGTATAAGGTCTAGAACTGGGCTTCTATATGGGAAGGAGCTCCATGCGACGAGCGTCTTGTTATATGACTCGACTATTTTCCCTCATGCACCGCACAGAGGCTGGCCAAGGCTTTGCCCAAGTCGCGTCTTCCCTCCGACTGGCAATTTGTCGTCGCCTCGCGACTATCTACGATAGGGAATTGTCCCCCGGGTTGGCATGGGATCTGGACGGAATCCTTCAGCAATGGACTTCGCTTACCACCCTCTGCCTTCGTTCGCTCACTTCTGGAGTGCTTTGGAGCTTCTCTAGGTGCTTTCAACGTCGTTTCTTGGTCTATGATAGCTGCCTTCGAATGCACATGTGCCTGGATGCAAGTGGTTCCCACCCTTCGAAACTTTCATCTTCTGTACAACGCCAAGATGACCGGCAATGGCCTGAGCTTCACCAGGCGTAGAGAATTTCCCAGGAAGGAATTCTTCATTCTGCCAAACCCCGTCCTACATGGTATCACTCATTTTTCTATTTTAAACCTGGCTATTCAGATCGCTCCTGGGTCGAGCTGTTACCGACCTCTTGGTCTGCCGGTGATATTGACCGCTTCAACATTGATATCACCCCCACCAAGCAAGAGATCGCTAAGAGGAAGCAGATCATGGTTGAGTGTCATGACCTCTCTACTCCCTCCGTCTTTTGTGCCTCTCAGGAAGGAATCCAGGGAGGTACTACCCTGGCTTAGGCGATCCTCATATGTGCCTTTCATTATTAGTATTATTCGCTCTTATTACTGTTGTACCTACTCGCTCCTTATTTTGACTGCTCATCATTTGTTTATCCTTGTAGGTTGTGTAAACCTGGCTAGCTATTTGATCAGTACCACCACTCATGGCGTAGTTGCTGAAACTCGCTCTCAACCGGATGGTCCACCCTAGTCGCCCCCTTGGCCGCCTCAATCAAGAGATCGCCCCGGGGATGATCCACCAAGTTGAGGAAGGCTTCTTCTTCTGTTGGTATTGACGGCCAGAAAGCAACAAAGGCCCCTAGTGGTGGACAAGACTCTGAAGCCGTCAAAAAGAGAAAATGTCAAGCTCCTCCTAGCAATAAGAAGGCCTTTATCGCGTCTTCTGATAACTCGGAGGAGACCCCTTTGTGTCAGAGGTCTTCTAAGAAACAGAAGGGAGCGGGGACTTCCTCTTAGCCGCCTCAAGGTCCCTCTGGTGGTCCCGTGGTACCTTCTCCTACTTCGTCGATCCTTATCCCCGACTCCTCCGAGCCAAGTCCGCCAATAGCGGATAGTGAAGATGGCATGTTTGTCTAGGCTCTGCTAGATCGGGCTGCTCAAGCTTCAGTCGATCCGCTGGTTGGGGCTGATCATTCAGTCAACCCCCAAGCTCCGATTCCTCCCCCAGCCCTTAACGTTGAGGTCATGAGTCCAACTCAGGAGATGGAGATCGCTCTGTAGGGGCTGTTCAAAACCCCCGTGAAAGTCACCCGTCTCCTGGCTCTGATCGCCAACGCCGGCGCCACTACTCTGCTCATGCTAGTAGCATGTTTAGGGTGGATGCCCCTGAGGGCCGTGAGAGCGAGGGACCTTTCCGTCTGCCTTACTTTGCCCTTGCCCACCCCGCCGCTACCTCCGACATATCCTTGGGGATGGTAAGCGATATTACCACCGAGTATGTCGACGGGGTTTTCCATGATCGTGAGGTCCCTATTCGGAGTGCTAACATGCTAGAGCTTCATGGTTCTTCCTCTCTTGGTCTTCTTCAGGTTCGTTTTCTTATCCTTTCTTTGACCCTTTTTCTGTAGGTCCTCGCTTCGTCTCATTCAGGTTCATTTTTTATATGTATTTTTTGCTTCTTAGGTGATTTTCGAGATGGGTGATCTTTTCGTCACCTCTAAAAAGGCTTAGCAGGAAAACGAAGAGATGTTGCAGGAGAATGAGAACCTCAAAGAGGTAAATGAGTTGCGCGATCGTCATCAGGACCTCACTCGTCTATATACGAAGGAACAAGTACTTAATATTTTCCCGTCTCACTTTTATTTTCCTCCTTTTCGCTACTTATTACTTTAGTTACTTACTGGAAGTCTAACTTTTTAGCGTCGCTCCAAAATGCTAGGAGATGACGTCAAGGTTTATCGGTGAGAGGCTGGGGATGACAAAGCTCGTGCTACTAGGGTGGAGGCTTCTGAAGCCGCTTTGAAGGTCGAGGCATCTTCATTAAAGGCCGAAGTGGGGTAGTTGAAGGCCGACCATGAGGCGATGAAAAGTCACACCGCTAATCTTGAGGCTGATCTTGCCCATGCTAGGGATGAAGTCCTCAAGGATCAGAAGGAAAGCGCGAAACTGCAGGGGTTACTGGACGATTCTCTTTCCGCTCAGGAGGTTGGTGATCATGCTCTTGCCGAACAACGGTCGCTTCATGACCAAACTGTTACGTACTGCAATCAGACCTTGGGGGAAAGCATGCGTGTAGTTATCCGCAGCTGCCACCATACGATTCGAGCGGCGTTTTCGACCTGTACCTAGCGCACTTGCCACATATTCTGTAACATCCCCGCCCAACCGAACGGGTTAGAACTCAAGTTTGGGTGACTAGGGTGCTGGAATCAGTACTTCTGAGGGTCTCTTGAGGTCTGGGACGTTCGTGTTTGAACCGGGTTGAAGTTGCAATTAAGCTAACGGTGCAGTGTAGAGTACACGACTGTGTAGTGTGATACACGCCGTGTATTCAAGGTACACGACCGTGTACCTTAATAGCAGAAATTCGTCGAAAATGGCAGAAGACAATACACGCCGTGTATCTATGATACACGTCGTGTATTGTGAGCTGGGTATTTAAGACGGGTTTTGATGGGTTTTTCCAACTTTTCCCTTCTTTCTCTTTCCCCGAAATTCCTTTGACGAACCAAAATTCCCCAAGTTTCAATCCTTGATTCCGGGAGTTGTAGAGCTCCGATTGGCGATCCGTTTGTTGCTACGCATTCATGGCAATGAAGGGAAGAGATCTCACATTGTGGTTCTGGGTGGTTCGGAGTATGCTGCTGTCAGTGAGGAGTAGAAAAGCTACAATTTTGGGGTTGTGGAGCTTGGCTGTTCAGTTTCCTAGAAGTGTTTAGAGCCTCGTCTTCTTGTCAGGTGAGGGTTTAGCGTAGGATAGGTAGAATGGGTCGGCATGAGGAGTTGCAACTTGACTTAGGGAAATGTAGGGTGCATGAATTGGAAGAGAGTAAAAGGGGAAATTGTTCTGTAATTGCTTGCTATGTGATTGTGATGATTAGTGATGTTTGTATGATTGTTAATTGATGATTTGAATGATGATTGTTGGCAGGTGCGCTATTGGAATGTTTAACACGGATGCTTGATGGAATTGACTTAGTAATGAGTGTAGGAGGGTCGGGATGTAATTCTGTAAACTGGTTCTGTATCATGTGCTGGCAGTTGTGGTGTCAGGAGGGTGGTCCTGCCAATGTGTGGTCACCCTTACACGATGAACAGGTGGATGGTCCTGCCAATGTGGGGTCGTCCAATGAAGGACGTACATGAGGGTAACCCTATGACTCATGACATGGCTACCCCTGTACTTGCAGGTGGGAGTGGCCGATGAGCTAGCCGTTTACCCTTAAACTGTTTGTGCAGTGTGTGGCGTTGAATGGCTTGTAATGTGTGGTTATAAGTGACGTGGGATTGAGTTGATGCTATGTGTTGATGTGTGGTTGTTGATATGTGTGAATGAGTGAAAGTGGCATTACGTGGGATGTGGTTTAGTATGGGATCAGTGATGATATGGGTGATGGGAAGTGATGGTGAATTTTGATGGTTGTAATCGAATGATGTTGTTGAGCTTGTGATGAATGTCGATGGATGGTTGTAGGTGTGTTGGTTTGATTGTGTTAATTAAAATGTTAGAACTGGATTGGAGCCTACACTGCCCCCTAATTGCCACCTCTCCTGGAAGAGTGAGGTGCGGTCACGCCTCCTGGAAGAGTGGCGTGATCTGTTGTTATTGTGTTGAGGTATCGATGTATGTTGGGTCTTGGATCCTTCTTGTAGAAAGGATGCGTCTTGGACCCTCTTGGAAGAGTGGGTGCGTCTTGCCGGCTAGGGTGGTGTATGGGCAAACTCCAATGGCGCCTAATTAACTCACACAGATGAATGTGTCGTGTTTGTGGTTAAGTTGTATGTGCTGAGTTTGTGGTTGAGTTGAACGAGTCGACTTGTTTGTGATAAGGGGTGATGAGTTTTATGCATGAGGATCTGTTGTTTATGCTTGTTGAACGCTTTGCATTGAATTTATCATGAATGTGGTTGTGGAGTGAAGTGGTGAACTTATGTGATCGCCTAGTAGCATGTTAGGAATTAAAACGAGGATGGTTGTGTCAGATTTCACTGTTGTTTGTGTGGGGAGTTGGGTTCGCTCCTGAGGTTAGGTTCAGCGCATAGTTAAACCCAGTGGGTTCACTCAATTTCATTAGGAAATTGATCCCCCCAGTTTCCCTTTCAGGTGCTCGTGGCTAGCGCTAGGTTGGAGTGGCAGTTGATAGTTGTGTTCGAGAAGGTTGTCTTTGGAGCCATGAGGTGAAGATCGACGACTTGCTTGGAGTTGACTCATTCTGTTTTTATCATATTTCAGTTGACTCATTCTGTTTTTATCATATTTCAGTTGACCGTTTTCAGTTTGGGTTGGGAACCTTTGTAAACCTTTGAGGATGGTTTTGGATGTTGGATTTTTGTAATGGATTTTATATTGGAGGCCTCCGCTTTATTGTGGTTTTTAATGAAAAGTTGTACTCTTTCTTTTGTCGTTTCGCGCTTTTGGTTAAACCTGTGCTTGAGTAACGTACGGTCTCAGTTCAACCTCAGGTAAACTGGGCTGATTCGGGACGGGTGTTACATATTCCAAACCGTGCTTCGAGGTTTAAACAGGTACAACATGGAGGTCGAAGATCCCGCGAATTCTGATGAAGGTGAGTCCTTCTGTGATGCCCAACGCCTGATGCAGGAGGTGGATGAGGATGATGGGGGACTACATTCACTTTGAACGTCAAAGATGAGGTCTTCCTGAGCTTACCCCCGAAGAACTTGATCGCGGCATGGTTTCGCCCGCCAGCTCAAATTACCCCCTCCCCTCCTCCAAGGTCCAGTGAAGTCTCTTTCTCTAGGCCCTCCTCCTCAAAAGTCGAGATGAAGCCCTAACTTCTTCTTCACTGACCGCGTGTTGGGTTTGCTTCTGATATTTTGTACTGCGTTCTTTCTTACATTGTCCTTGTGTTATCTTGTGTTCGGGAACAACGTATTTAATGGCATTGTCCTTGTTTTATTATTGCGACTCCTTGTGAGCTTGATCATAATAATCATGTGTATGTGTGCTTCGTTAATTTCAACGCTTGCATCTCTTGGCTCATTTCATGCTTATGGATGTTTCAAAGTGATTAATGCTTTGTGAATTTCTCTCGGCGGATGGCGCTTTCGATTCTCTTTTGGCGATTAATGCCCGTAGGTCTTATGTAGCGATTAATGTCCGTAGGACTTACTTAGCGATTAATGCCCGTAGGTCTTACATAGCATTTTTTGCCCGTAGGTCTTAGTTAGCGATTAATGGCCGAGGTCTTATATAGCAATTTTTGTCCATAGGTCTTACTTAGCGATTAATGCTCGTAGGTCTTACATAGCGATTAATGTCCGTAGGTCTTACATAGCATTTTTTACCCGTAAGACTTTTGTATCAATTAATGCCCGTAGGTCTTACATAGCAGTTTTGCCCGTAGTTCTTGCTTTAGCGATCAATGCCAATAGGTCTTACATGGCGTATATTTGGTGAAAGGGAAAAACTATGTCCAGCGATGGCTGCTGTCAGACATTTTCTTTGATTCATCATAAGTATTACAAAATAACCTTCAACAACTGTCAACCTAGATCGTCATGTCTTCAGAGAATTTTATTTACTGGCCTACTTGTGTTATTGCCAATCCTTTGTCAAGTTCCCTTCAATCTCTTTCTTCCCTGCACCATCCCAAGTGCTTCTAGACGCGTAGCAAGTTGATTTTTGTTGGCACTTCCTTGCCATTGTGCCTTTCTATCCTTTCTCCTATTATCCATATTTTTTTTACCCAGCGACGCGCTCCTTTTGGCAGCTTCTAGGATGATGATATTAGTTATTGCCAATCCTTTAGACAGCCTTTGGACCTTCCTACTTAAACCTCGTAGGATTATAGATGCAATTGTTGTTACCCCATATGGGCTGACCTTTACTTCTTTTTTTGTTGCGAAATGGGTCCGGAACTTCCCTGATGTCGTCCTAGAAACATGCTCAAAGGCTCTCCTTATGCTGGTTGCGTGAACCCTTGACCTCCTGCTTTTGCCAGTTGAGATGTTTATATCGCCCACATGCTTCTCCTAGGAAAATCCCACATCAAAAAAGCACGGGAGAGATCCATGAGCTATGTGGAATAGTTCAACCTTAATTGACCGTTTTGTGTAGTGATTGGGGTTTGACCTTTAGAGGAGGAGGTACTGGGTTCGAATCCCACCAACACCCAAAAACAAATCTGTGAGGGGGGGGGCCCTAAGCGGACAATATCTTGTCATAAAATGTTGGGATGTTACATGTGGTATCAGAGCCTCTCCCCGTCCCTCTTGAACGATGGTGGGGCAAACCTCAATGAGGACATTGAGTCCCCGAGGGGGGGTGTATTGACATTCTAGGCAAATCCCACATCGACAAAGCACGGGGGAGATCCATTAGATATGTGGAATAGTTCAACCTTAATTGACATGACACATTTGTGGTGTAGTGGTTGGGATTTAACCTTTAGAGGAGGAGGTCATGGGTTCAAATCCCACCAACACTCAAAAACAAATCCGTGATGGGGGAGGCCCAAAGCGGACAATATCTTGTCAGAAAAAGGTTGGGATGTTACAGCCCTAAGCATTTAAGATAAGGATCTTTTCACTACTTCTGTTTGGCCATCCGTTTGTGGGTGGCAAGTGGTTGAGAACATCAATCTAGTGCCCAACTTAGCCCACAAAATTTTCCAAAAGTAGCATAGGAATTTTGAATCTCTATCCGAGACTATAGTTTTGGGGACTCCTACTTCCCTAAAGAATAGGTCAGCTATGTGGGATGCATCATCAGCCTTGTGGCATGCAATAAAACGAGCCATCTTAGAAAATCTATCAACTACCACAAAGGTGGAATCTCTACTCTTCCTAGTTTTATGTAACCCTAGTATGAAATCCATAGATAAATCAACCCAAGGGTGTTCAGGAATAGGCAAAGGGGTGTATAAACCGTAGGGTTGGAGATGTGACTTGACTCTTTGGCATTTGGCACATTGAGTAATGAGCTTCTCCACATCATGGCGCATCCGTGGCCAAAAGTGCTCCTTGAGGCAGGCTATGGTCTTGGCTACTCCAAAATGTCCCATAAGTCCTCCTTCATGAGCTTCCCTCGCGAGGACAGTCCTGCATGAATGGTTAGTAAACAAAGCTTGGACTCCTTAAACAAGTAACCATCCTGCTCTAGAAATTCCCAAATCCTCCCTGTGCACAAACTTCATACACGTCTTTAAAATCATGGTCAGTGGCATAGAGGTCTTTGATATGTTCAAAACCAATGAATTTTTAACTTAAGACAGTGATTAGAGTATACCTCCTAGATAAGGCATCGACTACCACATTTTCTTTACCTTGCTTGTACTGAATGATATAGGGAAAGGATTCTATAAATTCCACCCATGTGCATGTCTCTTGTTGATTTTATGTTGAGCCCTCAAGTACTTAAGAGACTCATGATCCGTGTGGATGATGAATTCCTTTGGACACATGTAATGTTGCCAAGTCTTCAAGACCCTCACCAATGCATATAATTCTTTGTCGTAGGTGGGGTAATTGAGTGTAGCTCAACTCAGCTTCTTATTGAAGTATGCTATGGGCCTCCTTTCTTGCATGAGGACAGCTCCAATTCCCACTCCAGAGGGAATCACACTCGATTTCAAAGGGCTTGGTGAAACCAGGTAGAATGAGCAGTGGGGCTTCAGTCAGCCTCTTCTTCAAGGCTTCAAAGGCCTCTTGTTGAAGTGTACCCCATTGGAAGGGCACATCCTTCTTGATTACAGTCGTGGTGGGGTAGAGATGGTGCTGAAATCCCTCACGAACCTCTTATAAAAGCTGGCCAGTCCATGAAAGCTCCTAACATCGGTGATGTTTTGTGGGGTTGGCCATGACTTTATAGCTTCGATCTTGTCTTCATCAACTCTTATACCTGCTGAACTAACAAAAAAGCCAAGAAAGACAGGGTGATCTGTGCAAAAGGTGCACTTAGCCATGTTAGCATACAATTTCTCTTTCCTTAGGGTTTCTAAGATAGATTTTATGTGCCCTAGGTGATCGTCTAGGTTTTTGGAATAAATCAAGATGTCATCAAAATAAACCACAACAAATTTTCCAATGTATGACCTAAGAACCTAATCCATTAGCCTCATGAAGGTGCTAGGTGAATTAGTTAACCCAAAAGGCATAACCATCCATTCATACAAACCTAGCTTAGTTTTGAAGGAAGTTTTCCATTCATCACCTTCCTTCATTCGGATTTGGTGATAGCCTGATTTAAGATCAATTTTAGAAAAAATAGTAGATCCATGCAACTCATCAAACATATCATCTAGCCTAGGAATGGGGTGTCGATACTTAACTGTGATGTTATTGATGACACGACAGTCGACACACATTCTCCAAGTTCCTTCCTTCTTTGGCACAAGGATGACTGGTACATCTGTAACACCCGTCCCGAATCAACCCGGTGAAACTCGTGGTTGAACCAGCCCGTGTGTTACTGAGTAAAAACCGTTAAAACGACAGAATAAAACCAAGGTTTTAAAAGAACATAATTAAGAAAGAGGCTTCCACACTTAAACCATGAAAACGTGAAACTGTTTACAATCCCAAATCCATCATAAAACCCATAAAATCCAACATAAGCCAAAGTACATAAATCCATGAAAACCCCTCAAAATGTCCAAGGTCAACTGAAATAAAAGGGAAAGTCAACACCGAGTAGGCTCCAGTCTTCACCTCATAGCTTCAGTCCAGAACTTCTCGAAATCCACCCTCGACTCTGAACACTGCCACCCCTCTCACTAGCCATGAGATCCTGAAAGGCAGAAAGGGATCAATTTCCTATTGAAATTGAGTGATCCCATTGGGCCTACCTACACGTTGTCTTAAACCAATGGAGCGGTCCCAAACTCCGCACAAGACATCGACAATGGGACCTGACTTTAACCCTTCAAGTTCTTTTTAGTGTCCTAAAGCAGTCTAGGTGATCACATAGGTCAGTTCTCCATTCTCATTCAACAACCATAACATCAGAAACACAATCGAGTCAACACACATAAACTTCACATGGTTCACACTCAAATTCACATACAACATCCATATACACCATAATACACACACACACATCCAAGCACAATTAAACATTCTAGGTGAGTTATTAGGCGCCAAGGAGTTATCCACACCACCACCGGCCGGCCGACGCACTTCCCTACTGCATGGGAAGTCCTCGTGCTCCCCTACCGCATGGGGAACACGTTATCATCATCATCTCTCATCGAATAATCCAACTTCACCCTTGACACCCATGTCAAGGGGATCCACTGATCATTCATACTCACGGGTGGGGTAGTGTGGGTTCCTTCCGGTTCTACTTTCACAAACAATGCACAACTCATGTCACCTCGTCATCATACATCCAACCGCAACATCACAACACACATGATTCCACATTCGTTCACAAGTCATATTCCATCAACACAACACACAAAGGATGATCGGCTAGCTCACCGGCCACCCCCACCTGCAAGTACAGGGGAAGTCATGTCGTGAGCCTAGGGACCACCCACCTGTTCCTCATACTCAGAACGACCCAACATTGGCAGGGCTATTCTCCTGCAACCACAGCTGACAAACTAGAATATCATATCACTTGCAGTCATTTCCCATATCCCACCCTAACACTCATTTCTAAGTCCAACCTTTGATCATTCCATTTCATGCCATTTCCCCCAATCACAACAATCATCAATCAAACAACCGAACACATTTCAAAGCACAGTTTACCCCTTTTTACACTCATCAATTTCATGCAATTCCTAGCATTCATCTAAGTCGAAATTACAACTCCTCACTCTGTCCAAACTACCTAACAACGGTAAGCCCTCACCTGGAATAGAAGACGAGGCTCTAATCATCTTCTAGTTCCTCAGAATTCAAGTTTCCCCAACTCCAAACTCGTAGCCTAACCTTCCTCACTGACCGCCACCTACACCGAGAAACAAGAAATTGAATTTATTGATCTCTTCTCATTGTCGCTACGAACTCATAGCAACAAACGGAACTTAATTCCAACCTCTACAGCTCCCAAAATCACCCTCTGAAGTTTGCTCGGAAATGGTTCGTCAATGGCTTTTCGGGGAGAGAGAAAGGAATGAGAAGTTATGTATTTCCGTGCAAAATCCATCTTTTATATGCAGGTCATGATACACGGCGTGTTTCATAACACACGACATGTGTTATGACACTACACAGCGTGTTTCTATAAAACACGGCCATGTATCATAAACTGGAACTTTTAACGAGAATTGCAAGAATTACTGCACGGCCGTGTATCTCACAACACACGGTGTGTATTGCAACACACGACATGTGTTACAACACACGGCGTGTGTTCTTCGTAGCCCAACACACTCACTTGTATCCTCAACCCGACTTGAACACGAACGTCCTAGACCTCAATGGGACCTCGCAAGCACTGAATCCTGCACTCTAGTCAACCGAACTTGAGTTCCAAACCGTCTGGTTGGGCGGTGATGTTACAACAGCACAAGGGCTCATGCTTTCCCTCACATATCCCTTGTCCATTATCTCCTCTACTTGTTTCTGGATCTCCTTAGTTTCCTCCGGATTGGTTCTATAGGCTGCCTTGTTTGGCAAGGCTGATCTAGGCACCAAGTCGATTTGGTGCTCGATTCCCCTAAGTGGTGCCATTCCACTTGGAATCTCTTCGAGGAAGACATCTTTAAACTTTTGCAAGAGTGAAACAACAACACTAGGCAAAGAGGTGTTAGGGTTATAAATCAAACATTCTTTGTAGAGAATGGCCACGAGGGATTTCCTAGCAACTAGGGTTTGTTTAATCTCACTGTGTGTGGCTAATAGGTTTTTTCTCCTCTCATCCTCACTTTTTTGAGCTTTAGGACCTATAGGGTCTTGTAATTCCGTTTTTATACTCAAGGGTGCACTCGTTTGTTCTTTCTTCTCTCTATTTTCAAGCTCTCTCTTTATTCTCTCAGCTCACTTTCCTATCTAGTTGATCTTTGAGGATCTCGGTTGGGGATAGGGGCCTTAGTTTGTACTTCGTATCCCCCCATCATGCTTTGAAAACCTATCAAACTTCCAAGGTCTTCCAAGTAATATATGAGCAGCTTACATAGGGACAACATCACAAAGGATTAGATCCGTGTACCTTCCAAAGCTAAAAGGCACGTGAGCTTGGGGTGTCACCCTAAATTCACCACAATTGCAGAGCCAATGTATTTTATAAGGCTTGGGGTGCTTCGTAGTGTGAATTCCAAGGCCTTCTACTAAGTCAATGCTCACGTCATTGGTACAGCTTCCTCCATCGATCACCATGTTGTAAATTTTATTTTTGATCGTACCGGGTGTGAAAAAGGTTGTCTCTTTGCTCCCACCCTTCTTCTACCACTTGAGCACTCAATATTCTCCGTGAAACGGCTGAATATCATCAGGTGTTGATGTGAACCCCGAGAATCGACTGTCCTTGACCCAATCACCTCCTGGATGATGAACCTTGGAGAAAGCTACTTCGAGACCCGAACCACCGTGAGCTTGATACCGACACTGAAGTCGAACCTAAGAAACCGGGCGGGATTCGTACTTGGACCCATTGGCTGTATATAGCAAGGAACCCAACCTTTAAGAAATGCAACAACGAGCAAAGACTTGAAAGGAATTGAGAACAAAGTTCTGATTTATGATTTAATTCAAGGGAAAGTTGATTACAAAAGAGAGGCCGAAGCCCCTTATTTATACTAGAGGAAATCGTGAACAAGCTCGACGATTCCTACTAGGATAATAATTCCTAAATAATAAAGAACTAAAATAAATCCTATTTAGAACTCTAAAAGGGACTTATTTAATCTTAAACAATCGCTACTTAAAAGAGAAGTACGAACAAAACACTGAAAAGGAATAAAAATAACAAAACGTGGGAAAAACCCTAATCTGACAAAATCGGCGGATCCGTTCGGATTGGTGATTCACGCGCAGCCCAGATTAGGGAAGCCGGCGCCGCCTTTGTGCTGGTCAGTTAATTTGGCGGCGGCTCCGGGGCTAGGGTTGTTCCGATCCTTGCCATGCTCACCCTCCAGGATCTTCATTTCCTGGTTCTCCGTAACTTCAATTGGGGTGGTACTTGCGGAAGCTTGCTCCTGGGGCCAGAAATTCTCCAAGGTCTGAGGGAAACCTCCAAAGGCCTGAGTCTTTTGATGGTCTGGTGCTAAGTGCCATCCGGTGCCCTCTGGTATCGGTGCTGACGCTCGTATCGGGGCTATCTTCGAGCTCTCTTCATTTCTCTCCGAGCCTTTTAGTTCCCACTTGGCCCAGTCCTTTGGGAAGGTCCTTAGAGGTTCTCCAAGTGCTGACTCTCGCTCTTTGATATGCTAAGACTCCTGAGGGCCTAGTATAAGTGCTAGGCCCAGCGTGGCGCCCGAGGTAGGGTTGGTCTTCTTTACTTCAGTCTCGGCCTCGGCCTCGGCCTTCTTTCTCTGGCGTTCTTCTGGGAAGGCTTCCAGAGGGCCCCAGAATGGTCCTGAGTCTCCTGGACCCTTAGGGAATGCCTCAGGGCTCCAAGGTGAGCCTGGCGCCGGGTTAGGCTCCGGTGTAGTTTCGAGTGCCGAGGCTCGGGCTAGGGCCAGTTGAGGCCGGACGCTCATCCGGGCTTTCCTAATGGAGGGGAACTGTTTTTGAATCTGACCATATGCTTAGGTTTTACAAACCTCTACATGGTTCGGTTAGGCGTGCGTCGAAGCTCCAGACGCTTCTTGTAAGGCCCTAGAGTCCTCCCTCTCGTAGGTGACCCGGATGGGGTGTAGGAGTAGGCGTTCTCAGCACGGCGGGCTACCTGGATCACTTAATTCCCCTCTTCTTGTAAGGGATTCACCATCGAATCCATCTTCCTTCCTCTTTGAACACTCAACAAATACCTCCAAACTTTTGTCACCTGTGTGGTGATTTCTGGAGTGTCGACGTGGGTGTCCTTGGGGCTGGGATACTCCCTGGACTCCGTTTCTAACCAGGGCTCTGGTTCTTCTAAGCTTAATCCGTCGGTGTTCATGCTCTCCCCTTCAGACGGGCTGCTTATCAGGATGTCTAGACTCGGGGAAGACATGTGGGAAAAGGTTTCTTACTTCCCCCAGTCAGACTCTTCCTTCTTGTCTTGGCCCTCTTTTCTTCTGTCAACTCCATAGGGTTGTTGTCTCGCGCCGGAGCCATCCTTAAGATGCGGTGAGACATTTCTTCAGTGAGAATCTCTTGGAGTGTATCTATACTCCTTGGGGGTCTAGGGGTGTCTGGATGTCGGTCCTAGCGAGCACGGGGCTGGCCAATGGATGATTAGGGGTTGACCAGGGGGTGGCCGGGATGCCGGCTCGGGGCTGGCCTGATGCTGGCCTGGTACTGGTCCGGGACCGATCCGGTAACGATGAGGTGCTGGCCCAGAGTTGGGAGTTCGGTTAGGGGTTTCAAGTTAGCTCCTGAACTCGGGGTGGGGACCTTCAGAAACATACCTCCAAACTTCTCCAGGCCCTTGGTTTCAACTTCTTCTCCACTCTCTGAACTTTCCTCATCTTCCTCCATCTCTTCTCATCCTTTATCGTCGGTTACCACCTCTCCTTTCTTAGCACCATGGGTCTCTGGTTAGGGAAGTCTCTCGCCACGTGCCCTCTTCCCTGGCACTTCAAACACACAATGCCACTTGGCCTAGGGTTAGTGCTTGGAATAGTAGAGGCAGTGGTTGGTGTTACCCGATTGGTGGTGGTGCTAGGGTTTGGCCTTCCTCCAGTGGATCGGTTGGTGCTTGGCTTCCACGGGGGATTGCTGGCACTAGGAGCTCCTCTCCAGTTACTGGTGGCGGTTGAGGTTGGCCTTTTTCCAAAGCCACTCTTGATTTCCCTCTCGACTCGAATAGCCAAGGCTACGAGGTCATCATAGTCAACATAGTGACCTTGTGCATGATGTCCTTTTATAGGCCATGGGTGAACCTAGTTATTCTGGCCTCCTCATCCTCCTTGAGATCAAGCCTTGTCACGAGCATCTCAATCTCATTCTTCCACGGACATGCTTCCTTGCTTAGGGTTTGTAGTTTGGTGTGTAAGTCTCTTGTGTAGGCCACCGGCATAAACCTTTTTCTCATCCTCCTCTTCAATTCTCTCCACGATCCGATGGGCTATTCCTCATCCCTTTGAACTTGTCTTCTGGCTTGACTCCACCACAAAGCAGCATGGCCTGTGAACTCGATGGTAGCCACAATGACTTTCTTCATTTCAGAGTAGTTGTGGCACTCCAAGAAATCCTTCATGCTCCTTTCCCATTCCAAGTACTCGTCGGCATTGGCTTTCCCTGCAAGTTTAGGGACCGTGAGTTTGAGGCCGCTCACATCATCGTCGATCTCCTAGATGAGCATCCTGGCTCTCCAGTTGAGGTCATCATGAGGCTCAGCTCTCTCGGCCTCTCGGCCAGCCACTCTTCCTCCATTCTAGCTAAGGCTTCTTGTAATCTAGCTAGGGTTTGAGTGATGTTGTTGATGTTGGCCTCCATGTTGTGGATTCGTTCCTCTGCCATGTTAGCTAGATATAACGGAAGCAAATATATCTATCTACCCCTCTTCTTAAGATCAACCTACAATGAAAAGGAAGTTAGAGCAAGGGTGACCTTTCTTTTTGTGTTCTTTTATTTTTCTTCTCTTCTCTTGTATATTTTTCTTTTGATGACTTGATTTGGCCACCGATTCTTTTCTTGCCTTACAATGCTTCGAACAGAATTGAAAATAGATGGATTTTCTGAACAAATTTTCTAACAACACAAAGTAAAGATAGATAGGGTTTTGATGTGAACCGCTGCAACCGTGGGCAGACGACCCTAACCACCGCAAGTTGAGACCGTGCAACGAGGTAGAAACCTTCGGGAACCAGGGCGGAATAGTACTTTGACCCGTCGGCTATATAACAGCCGGGAACCAGAAGTGTCCAGTCGAAGACGCCACGCCAAGAGATGGATGCTCTTGATGATAAGTCGATCCTTTAGTATCGCGTCATGCAGATACAATAAGGGTTTCAGAACAGAGTTCTTTCAAAGGGGGTTTATTTCATAAAAGTCTGACTTACAAGGGTGGCCGGCGGCCTCCTTATATAGGTGAGGGAACAAGCTCTCCTCCCTAAACACTACTTCCTAAATAATAATAAAATAAAGAGTCCTACTTTAAAAGAATCATAAAACCCCTAAATAAGCCTACTAAAAAGGAATAAAACATAAAATAATAGTTGTAGTCTTTAAAGCAGAATAAAAGACCTAAATTAGGTCAGAAACCCTAATTCGGCCACGGTTGGGCTGCTCGGGCCAATTGGGCCATGGTGGCGGTCGTGGGCCTGACTGGCCAGGCGCCGGGCTTGCTTCGGGCGGCGGTTTTGGGCTTCGTGCTCCGGGCTGCTTCAGTGGCGAGGTCCTTGTCCATAAGTCATGTTCTTCGTGATCGGCTCCATAGAACTCATTTAATCGGCCTGGCTGCCGGTTTAAGGCTTGGGACTGTTCTCTCCTTGGACCTTCTTCCTTTCGCTCGGGCCTTCTTCTTTAAGCTTCAGGTAGGCCTCCGAGTATCTCCTGGTGTAGCTCTCCGGGGGTTGAGTCGGTCTAAGTGTCACATCTCGGGGCCTTGGACTCCAATTCTTCTCATGGTTCGGCTCAAGGTCATTCCTTGGAAGCTCTCCTCTCCAGGCCAGGTATTCTCGGGCTCTCTTCCTCCTATACTCCAGAAATGCTTCCAGAGGGTCACTCAAAGGGCCTACTTCTTCTTCAGGGCTCCTGGAGGTCAGGCTAGGAGCAGGTTGAGGTTGTTCTTCCTTGCTAGGGTTTAGATCCTTGGCCAGCAGCATGGTCTGGAATAACATTCCATCTCGGGGAGCCTTTCTACCTGCAAGGGATGGGCTTAGTTTATACTTCAGAGCGTACCTTGGCTTTAGGGCTTGAATATGGCCTATCCGAGGCTCTTTATGCCTTGTGTGAGGTCCTAGGGCCTTATCTCTGCCTGGTGACCCTGGTGGGGTGTAGGAGTACCGGTTGGCATCAGGGCAGCATTGATGGATCTCATCATTCCCCTCTACTTGCCTTGGATTTGTCCTCAAATCCATCTCGGGGCCTCTTCTAGCAGTCATCACCCTCTCCCAAACTTCAACGATCTTGTTGGCCACGGTCGGGGATGATTCAGCAGCATCTTTAGACTTAGGAGTGTCACTTGAGTTAGTAACAGACCAAGGCTCGGGTCCTTCAGCGCTTCCTCCATCAGTCTCCATAGCTCCCTCTCCTGAAAAACTATCAACAATAATGTTAAGGCTCATGGAGGTATTTGGTGAGAGTTCCTTACTCATTTCCACATCCGGGTCAGCATCCGGATCTTCTTCACTCGGGGCATCTCCTAAAATCCGTCGGGAGGTGATCTCCCATTGAATCTTGGGTGCACAGGGGACCGGCGGTGAAGCGTCGGGCCGGGGCACTGGGGTGCCGGGGGTAGGCCAGGCCGCGTCGGGCAGAGCGGCGGGTTCGGGCAGTGGGGCGGCGGCGGCGTCGGGCAGTGGGAAGTTGGCGGCGGCGGGCAGTGGGAAGCCGGCGGCGGCGGGCAGTGGAGAGCCGGCGGTGACGGGCAGTGGGCAGCCGGCGGTGGCGGGCAGTGATGCGTCGGTGTGGATGGGGCCGTCGGGCGTCAGCTGGTCGGGGGCGTCGGGCATCATCGCGTCGGGAACGTCGTCCAGGTGCTCGTCGGGAGGGTCAGGTAGTGGCACGTCCGGGCCGGCTAGGGCCGCGTCGGAACGTCGGGCAGTGATGCGTCGAGGGGGCGTCGGGTGGCGACGGGCTCGGGCCAAGCAAGGCCGCGTCGTGGCCGGGCAGTGGGACGGCGGCGACGAGCAGTGGAGTGCCGGCCACAGGGGTGTCGGGAATGCCGAGGGCGTGCCGGGCAGCGTCGGAGCGGGGGTGGACAGGGCGGCGCCGGGGTCAGGTGGTGTCGGGCCGGGGTCGGTCAGGACGGCGCCGTGGTCATGGGACCCGTCGGTAGCTGGGGCAGGGCGCGGAGGTGCTGGGGCTGGGTCTGGCGTCGGGCGCTGGTCGGGCGCAGGAGGCCGCTTGGGAGCTGCGCGCCGGTCGGGCGCTGGTGGTGTCGTGGCTGGGCGCTCGGGCGCTGGTGGCGCCGTGGCTAGGCGCCGGTGCTTGGCGCTCGGGTGCTGGGCGCTGGGGCGCCGGTGCTGGGCGCTGGGTGCTCGGGCTCTAGGCGTTGGGGCGCCGGTGCTGGGCGCTCGGGCGCTGGGTGCTGGGCGCTCGGGCGCTGGGTGCTGGGCGCTGGGGTGCCGGTGCTGGGCGCTCGGGCGCTGGGTGCTGCTCGGGCGCTGGTGGCGCGGTGATTGGGCGCTGGGGCGCCGGGGCCTGGTCGGGCAGCGCTGGGGCTTGGGCCGAGCGATGGGGCGCTAGGACCTGGGGCAGCACCGAGGCTGGGGCCGTGTGCTGGGGTGTTAAGGCCTGGGGCAGTGCCGAGGCTGGGGCCGAGCGCTAGGGCGCTGGGGCCTGGGGTAGCGCTTGGGCTGGGGCGGAGCGCTGGGGCGCCGGGGTCTGGGGCAGCGCCGGGGCTGGGGCCGAGCGCTGGGGCGCTGGGGCCTGGGGTAGCGCTGGGGCTGGGGTCGAGCGCTGGGGCCGGGCGCTGGGGCTTGGGGCAGCGCCGGGGCTGGGGCAGAGCGCAGGGGTGCTAAGGCCTGGGGCAGCGCCGAGGCTGGGGCCGAGCGCTGGGGCGCTAGGGCCTGGGGCAGCGCCGAGGCTGGGGCCGAACGCTGGGGAGCTAGGGCATGGGGCAGCGCCGAGGCTGGGGCCGAGCGCTGGGGCGCTAGGGCCTGGGGCAGCGCCGAGGCTGGGGCCGAGCGCTGGGGCGCTAGGGCCTGGGGCAGCGCCGAGGTTGGGGCCTGTGCCGGGGCTGGGGCCGGGGCTGGTGCCAAGGCTGGGGCCGGGGCTGGTGCCTTGGAGCCAGGGGCTCCTCTTCAACTAATCGGGCGAAGGCGGCTAGCACCTGTTGCAGGTCTCGGAAGCATTCCCCATCATAGCTTCTATCTTGGCTAATCTCTCGTCTGCCATGGTTAGTACTAGCAAACGGAAGCAATTTTCTATCTCCTCTTCTTAGAAATAAACTTACAACGAAAGGAAATAACGTGGCAAGGTAGCCTTGCTTTGTTTTCTTTTTCTTACAACTCGAAACTTAAAAAAAGAATTGAAATAGAAGGGAATTTTCGAAGCTATTTTCTAAGAAAGCAATAAAAGGATATGAATCCAGGTGAACTTGGAGACTGGGATAGATTGTGGTCCTTGAGCTGAACCGTGCTCTGATACCAACTAATGTGAACCGCTGCAACCGTGGGCAGACCACCCTAACCACCGCAAGTTGAGACCGTGCAACGAGGTAGAAACCTTCGGGAACCGGGGCGGAATAGTACTTTGACCCGTCGGCTATATAACAGCCGGGAACTAGAAGTGTCCAGTCGAAGACGCCACGCCAAGAGATGGATGCTCTTGATGATAAGTCGATCCTTCAGTATCGCGTCATGCAGATACAATAAGGGTTTCAGAACAGAGTTCTTTCAAAGGGGGTTTATTTCATAAAAGTCTGACTTACAAGGGTGGCCGGCGGCCTCCTTATATAGGTGAGGGAACAAGCTATGTGAACCGCTGCAACCGTGGGAAGACGACCCTAACCACCGCAAGTTGAGACCGTGCAACGAGGTAGAAACCTTCGGGAACCGGGGCGGAATAGTACTTTGACCCGTCGGCTATATAACAGCCGGGAACCAAAAGTGTCCAGTCGAAGACGCCACGCCAAGAGATGGATGCTCTTGATGTTAAGTCGATCCTTCAGTATCGCGTCATGCAGATACAATAAGGGTTTCAGAACAGAGTTCTTTCAAAGGGGGTTTATTTCATAAAAGTCTGACTTACAAGGGTGGACGGCGGCCTCCTTATATAGGTGAGGGAACAAGCTCTCCTCCCTAAACACTACTTCCTAAATAATAATAAAATAAAGAGTCCTACTTTAAAAGAATCCTAAACCCCTAAATAAGCCTACTAAAAAGGAATAAAACATAAAATAATAGTTGTAGTCTTTAAAGCAGAATAAAAGACCTAAATTAGGTCAGAAACCCTAATTCGGCCACGGTTGGTGATGACACTCGATTTGACGTGATTATCAGCCTCATTTAAGCGACATTTCCTTGCTTGGAACGTGGTTTTAGGGGTAAAATAGCGAATATTCACTCAACTACCCTATTTCCTACCGATTTGGTTACTTTGGCCCTTTTTGGGTCTATTTGATGGTTTTCTAGTGTTTTTGCGTAAGCATAGGTTTTTGCCGTCAAATAAAGTAGCCATGGACGTGTCTAAGGCATAGGAACATCGAGGAACTGAACCGGAATCGATCAAAGGAGCCAATCAAAGTCAAACCGAAAATCTACCCATTCACACTTACACATTCGGCGAAAACAAGCTCACATCTTCGACGAAACCAGCAGTTCAAATCAACTGATGCCAACAGAAGGATGGTTTCGGCGAAAAGAGCCCAGGTTTTTCGGTGAAGATGCAAGGGAAAATCACTGGCGCCAATAGAAGGTATTTTCGGCGAAATTGATTAACTCTTCGAACCGAGAAGAGAGAACAGGAGAATCAACCGGAGGACCCTTCATTTGCAAAGGAATTTTCGCCGAAAATTCCTCAATATTTTCGGCGAAAATCATAGAAGAAATCAAACAGGGAATTCTGCCTAAAGTTTTAGGCGAAAATTTCTTGATGTTTTCGCCGAAAATATATTCCAAATCCGGCGCTGTATTGGAAACCCTAAGCATACCTATTTAAAGCAGGAGTCGGCAGCCATTCATGGAACAATTGATAAAACAACAACTCATTATTCTTATTTTCTCAAAATCAGACTTTTGAGAGTCAGCCGACTCTAGGGTCGATAGATAGAGTTTAGAGAGTTCGAAGATCCGTGGAGAGATCGTGACGCCATCCTTCCACCTCGGAGAACTCGGAGCTTAAAGTTGAAGATCCAGGAGATTGAAGCTTCGCGGGAGTCGTCAGAATTAGGTTTTTCAGTTCTTATATGTTCTTCCTCTGTATGATGATCTTCATTGTTGCCTTTGATTCTCTTGTTTCTGATATGAGTAACTGAACTTGTAGAGCTTAGATTAGATAAACCCTAAGTGACCCAGGGCTTTAAAGCGGTCACGGATCGGCGGTAATTAGATTCGAAGTTCAATCAGTTTCTCTTTGCATGTTTGATTCGTTCTTCATTGTTCATGTTTCTTGTCTGGATTGATCACCTAGATTAGATTCTTGTTAAGCTAAGGATAGAAGCGGACGCTCGCCTTACTTTAGAACATCGAATTAAACAATTAACCTTATAATTGGAGTGTGCCTTTCGTAGGAACCGGTTAGGGTTAATTCACTGCAAGAGTAACTCATTAATCACTAGTAATTACACCAATTAATTAAGTCGTTGCGAGAGGCGACCGTACCCGGGCGGCTAGTTAATCTTGGTAGTTAGAACGGATAGAGCGAACGTTCGCCGGTCTTAAACCTAAGGGTAAGGAGTTATGGTGGTGACTTAGTAATTGATTGAATTAGAATTGAAAACCGCTGATCTTGTGATTGCCGTTGCTCTGGTGATCTAAGGGGGATTCGAAATCTAAGTTCGTCTATCTTCTCGTTAGTCAACCTTTTACTTTTCTGTCTTTTATTTTCCTTTGATCATTAGATTAGAAGTCGTGGAACTCACACCACGCACTACGTGTTTAAACTTGAATAAATTGCCAGCTTCTTCAAAGTAGTCGATTAGAAGAAACATCGAGTTGAATACGATCTGCTATACGCTTTTTCTTAGCATTAGTAGTTTTTATTTGGCTGAACCCTCAACGACACGTTCACCAAATTGGCGCCGTTGCCGGGGACTCTTCTAATTGTTTGAAAGAAGAGTTGGCAAATTATTCTTCTACCTTTCCGCCTTACCATTTATTTTCCTCCATACTTCCATGATTTACCTGGGTAGTGCTTCTTAGTTTTGATTATGCAGGGTAACAGGTGGGATGACCGGTACCGAGAGCGGTACATCAATGAAGCACCATATCCCGAAGATTATCAAGAATTGCTACATCAACAACAACTACAGATGGGAGATTTGACTCCCTCTTTGATAATATCTCTTCAATGCTACAAGGTTACCAAGAGATACACCAACAAGAACATCAAAGTGGCACTAGAGATGACCAAAAGATGCTTCATGAACATCAACAATGCTCGTCGAGAACCCAATCTGCCTTGGATAATATCTCTTCAATGCTACAAGCTCGTCTCACGACGGACATCAAGCTCGAGCAACCAAATCAATTAATTGAAGAACACGCTCAGGAGATGTTCGAAGAAGAAGATGAGCCCGTCCATGACTATAATGAGCTAGAAGAATCCTTGGCGGTGGTGGTTGATAAAGACAAAGAGCCAATCCATCTTGAAGTTGAAGCCGACGAGGAGCACGAAGAAATCAAGGAGATACCCTCACCTACACTTCCGCCGAGTCAACCTGTAGAGAAGATGGAGCTCATTGATCATGCCGCGCCGTACTACCTCTTTCCTCCTCTAGAAGGAGAATTCAAGAAGAACTGGTCATCCAACCAGAACCACGATCTACTGGAACACTACCGGTTACATCACCCTGCTGGAGTGCTACTTGGTACTCAACCGCTATCCTTGAAGAAGATGATTGACTTCAAGGAACTTCTGAGTTGGGGTCCCTAACAGGTACCGTCCGGCTCAAGGACGTTAAAAGAGAGCGCTTCGTGGGAGGCAACCCACGGCTGGAGTCCGTTTTTGAATTTTTGAGTCAGTCTTTTTTTGTCGTTCGAATCAGGTTCGGGGGAGCCAAAGTGTCAGTTTAATTTCCTTTCGTTTTGATTTATTTTCTATTAGGTTTTTAAGAAACAGAAAATGAGTTTTCAAAAAAAAAAAAGTATTTTCGGCAAAAAAAATAATAAATTTCTATCCGAAAACTGCAAACAGTGAACTTCTCATTATTTTTGCCAGTTTTCGAAGAAATTTTCGGCAAAAATATTATGAAATTTTCGCCGAAAATTTGTTCTGTTTTGAAAATCAGTTAGATTTTTTCGGCCCGATTCCAACGCATACTTGATCGTCCAAATCGGAGCTCTGTAGCTCCAGTTATGCCCGAAACAAGTTTTTCACGTTTTTGGCCAACTTCGTCGCTTTCCGTCCATTTTCTTGAGTCGTGTCTAAAAGGTTAGTTGTTGGGTTTTCAATTTCGAATCTTTTGACATATTGATTGTTGAATTTCGACGAGTTTAATACCGGTCTACCTCGTTTTGCGTGTCTGCTATTCGGTGTGATTTTTTTCTGAACTAATTGAGCTTGGATGATCTATATTGCTCTAGGAGTGTCGTGCCGTGAATTTGAAAAAAAAAAGAGTCAAAATATTTTCAAAATTCCCCTTAACCTTCTTTGTTCGACTTTTATTCTGTGTGGATCCGGGACACTTGTCCCGGTATCCTTTTGATCTTTTTGTTGTTTTTGTTTTGTAGGATCTCGAGTAGCTACTCCGCTCTGCTCCGGGCTATCCGTGTTCATCCCCTACACCGACCATCTCGTCACAGGTTCTTCGTATCTCTCTACTCTAGTTTAGTTCTGTGAGGACACAGAACCGTTTAAGTGTGGGGTAGGATTCTAGGATTATGCATGATCTTGCTTGCTATCTATGATTCTATGGTTCAAATTTGAATTTCTCTAGCATAAAATTGCTCAATTCTTGACTTGTGATGTTAAATTGACTTCAATTTTGAACAATGACGTCTAGACTGTTCCACTTAGAACCTGTAACCAACGTGTTGGAACTGATATTAAATGAGTCTAGGTCAGAACAGATCATAAATCACTTCAGTAGTTGAAACTTGAATTAATTGAATTATATGGTCTGTTAATAACAAAGCTCGATAACACCGATCTAAGATGATAGATGCTAGCTTCTCCCATATTTTTCACTTCATATTTGTTCACCTGTGATTGTGGCTAGAGATTAGACGGAAATCCAATTCGAAATCTCGTGTAAAAAGTTATAACTAGCTAGGATCAAGTGGCTAAATTGTTAAATCAAGTAATAAAGTTGTGCAAATCAATGCTAAGTTCTTTAAAGTGCTGAAAATAAAGCTAGGCAAGCCCGACACCTAAGTGAAGTGTTCGGGTTGAGCACTAGCAAAGGCACAAATACTGTGAGCTAGGCAGGTCCAACACCTAAGTGAAGTGTTTGGTATCGAGCACTAGTATGCAGTAAATAAATTGAAGGAAGAAATTGAACTTGAAATTAATTGTTGTTTAAATCGGTCCTAGCTAGAACATGTAACGCACAGATCTAGAAACGGATGAAGTCAAGTCAATAGCCACGTCACTTTTCCTACCTCCGCGTCCACATCATGGCTAGAGCTTAAAGTCTTTTCTCATTAGAATTGGTGTTATCGTAGTCGGTTAATTATGATTAATTGTTTTGCCAAGAAACGAGCTTTGTTAAAACCACTACTTGAAGTGTGCAGAAATTAGTGAGATCGAAAACTTGTTTGGTTGATGTTCTTGCATATGTAGGTCACTTTTTCTACGTGGAACAGTCTAAACCAAATTGTTAGAATTGAATCTCGGTTTAATCTCGTGTCATTTGTGAATTTGAGTGTTTTCTAGTTCAGTTTGCTTGAGGACAAGCAAAAGCTTAAGTGTGGGGTATTTGATGACACTCGATTTGACGTGATTATCAGCCTCATTTAAGCGACATTTCCTTGCTTGGAACGTGGTTTTAGGGGTAAAATAGCGAATATTCACTCAACTACCCTATTTCCTACCGATTTGGTTACTTTGGCCCTTTTTGGGTCTATTTGATGGTTTTCTAGTGTTTTTGCATAAGCACAGGTTTTTGCCGTCAAATAAAGTAGCCATGGACGTGTCTAAGGCATAGGAACATCGAGGAACTGAACCGGAATCGATCAAAGGAGCCAATCAAAGTCAAACCAAAAATCTACCCATTCACACTTACACATTCGGCGAAAACAAGCTCACATCTTCGGCGAAACCAGCAGTTCAAATCAACTGATGCCAACAGAAGGATGGTTTCGGCGAAAAAGCCCAGGGTTTTCGGCGAAGATGCAAGGGAAAATCACTGGCGCCAACAGAAGGTATTTTCGGCGAAATTGATTAACTCTTCGAACCGAGAAGAGAGAACAGGAGAATCAACCGGAGGACCCTTCATTTGCAAAGGAATTTTCGCCGAAAATTCCTCAATATTTTCGGCGAAAATCATAGAAGAAATCAAACAGGGAATTCTGCCTAAAGTTTTCGGCGAAAATTACTTGATGTTTTCGCCGAAAATATATTCCAAATCCGGCGCTGTATTGGAAACCCTAAGCGTACCTATTTAAAGTAGGAGTCGGCAGCCATTCATGGAACAATTGATAAAACAACAACTCATTATTCTTATTTTCTCAAAATCAGACTTTTGAGAGTCAGCCGACTCTAGGGTCGATAGATAGAGTTTAGAGAGTTCGAAGATCCGTGGAGAGATCGTGACGCCATCCTTCCACCTCGGAGAACTCGGAGCTTAAAGTTGAAGATCCAGGAGATTGAAGCTTCGCGGGAGTCGTCAGAATTAGGTTTTTCAGTTCTTATCTGTTCTTCCTCTGTATGATGATCTTCATTATTGCCTTTGATTCTCTTGTTTCTGATATGAGTAACTGAACTTGTAGAGCTTAGATTAGATGAACCCTAAGTGACCCAGGGCTTTAAAGCGGTCACGGATCGGCGGTAATTAGATTCGAAGTTCAATCAGTTTCTCTTTGCATGTTTGATTCGTTCTTCATTGTTCATGTTTCTTGTCTGGATTGATCACCTAGATTAGATTCTTGTTAAGCTAAGGATAGAAGCGAACGCTCGCCTTACTTTAGAACATCGAATTAAACAATTAACCTTATAATTGGAGTGTGCCTTTCGTAGGAACCGGTTAGGGTTAATTCACTGCAAGAGTAACTCATTAATCACTAGTAATTACACCAATTAATTAAGTCGTTGCGAGAGGCGACCGTACCCGGGCAGCTAGTTAATCTTGGTAGTTAGAACGGATAGAGCGAACGTTCGCCGGTCTTAAACCTAAGGGTAAGGAGTTATGGTGGTGACTTAGTAATTGATTGAATTAGAATTGAAAACCGTTGATCTTGTGATTGCCGTTGCTCTAGTGATCTAAGGGGGATTCGAAATCTAAGTTCGTCTATCTTCTCGTTAGTCAACCTTTTACTTTTCTGTCTTTTATTTTCCTTTGATCATTAGATTAGAAGTCGTGGAACTCACACCACGCACTACGTGTTTAAACCTGAATAAATTGCCAGCTTCTTCAAAGTAGTCGATTAGAAGAAACCTCGAGTTGAATACGATCTGCTATACGCTTTTTCTTAGCATTAGTAGTTTTTATTTGGCTGAACCCTCAACGACACGTACACCAGTTGGGCTGCTCGGGCCAATTGGGCCATGGTGGCGGTCGTGGGCCTGACCGGCCAGGCGCCGGGCTTGCTTCGGGCGGCGGTTGTGGGCTTCGTGCTCCGGGCTGCTTCAGTGGCGAGGTCCTTGTCCATAAGTCATGTTCTTCATGATCGGCTCCATAGAACTCATTTGATCGGCCCGGCTGCCGGTTTAGGGCTTGGGACTGTTCTCTCCTTGGACCTTCTACCTTTCCGCTCGGGCCTTCTTCTTTAAGCTTCAGGTTGGCCTCCGAGTATCTCCTGGTGTAGCTCTCCGGGGGTTGAGTCGGTCTAAGTGTCACATCTCGGGGCCTTGGACTCCAATTCTTCTCATGGTTCGGCTCAGGGTCATTCCTTGGAAGCTCTCCTCTCCAGGCCAGGTATTCTCGGGCTCTATTCCTCCTATACTCCAGAAATGCTTCCAGAGGGTCACTCAAAGGGCCTACTTCTTCTTCAGGGCTCCTGGAGGTCAGGCTAGGAGCAGGTTGAGGTTGTTCTTCCTTGCTAGGGTTTAGATCCTTGGCCAGCAGCATGGCCTGGAATAACATTCCATCTCGTGGAGCCTTTCTACCTGCAAGGGATGGGCTTAGTTTATACTTCAGAGCGTACCTTGGCTTTAGGGCTTGAATATGGCCTATCCGAGGCTCTTTATGCCTTGTGTGAGGTCCTAGGGCCTTATCTCTGCCTGGTGACCCTGGTGGGGTGTAGGAGTACCGGTTGGCATCAGGGCAGCATTGTTGGATCTCATCAGGTTTTCTGACAATTTTTCTAGGAATGAAAGTAAACGATATGAATTCAGAGGTTAACCTGAAGACTGGTATAGATGTGGTCCTAGTGTTGAACCTAGGCTCTGATACCAAAACTGATGTGAACCTGATGTGATCTTGACCACCGAGCCCGGCTTGGACCCGACTGATGTCGATCCGGCCCTAGCAGTAATGTCGGGCCGAGACTACACCAGGCCTAGGCCTACGCCAGCACCACTCCCGGAGCCTTGGAGAGCCAAAAGTCCAGGCCCCATGCCAAGCCTAGGACCAAGTCCAGCCCCGAGCCAAGGGCCTCCACTAGGCCCTGGCCTGATCGCCACGAGCCGCGGAGGTAAAGAGGAGCCTTGGGAGTCTCTAGAAGCAATCCTAGAGCAATGGCGGAGGAAGAGAGGAAAGGGCCCGACTGTAAATAACTAGAGCCTGAAGTCAGGCCCCGGAGCCGATTGAGAACGAGGCCTAGTACCTAAACTAGGCCTCATGCGAAGTACTATGAGCTCTGTGCCGACACCAGCCCCTGAAGACCCTTTGAGGACATTCCTGAAGATGTGGCCGAAGCATAATGAAAAAGGCCTGGCTAGAATGGGAGGAATCCCAGCCTTGAGCCAGCCCCGGGCGCCGGACCAAGCGTCGGGCACCCCAGCCGAGCCTTTTGAGCCTAGCTCTCAAACGGGTTAGGCCTTCTGGGATTTTATAAAGGCCTTGGATACCTTGAAGGCACATGAATCGGCTCCAACAAACGGTGATCAATTTGGAGAAGAACTGAAGGAGATAGAGCTAGGCCAAGACCTAGTAAAGCATGGTTGGAGCACCAAAGAGGAAGACACGGATGCTGATCCGAGGAAGCCTATGCCAGGAGCTGTGATCAGGCCACCACCTGATCCTCATCCAAGAGGAGGGAAAGAAGGAGAGTCCATCTGTAACATCCCAACCTTTTCTGACAAGATATTGTCCGCTTTGGGCCTCCCCCCTCACGGATTTTCTTTTAGGTGTTGGTGGGATTCGAACCCATGACCTTCTCCTCTCAAGATCAAACCCCCACCACTACGCCCCAAAACGCGTCATGTTAGTTAAGGTTGAACTATTCCACATAGCCCATGGATCTCCCCCGTGCTTTGTCGATGTGGGATTTGCCTAGGATGTCACATACACCCCCCCTCAAGGACTCAACGTCCTCGTTGAGGTTTGCCCCACCATCTCTCAAGAGGGACGGGGAGAGGCTCTGATACTACTTGTAACATCCCAACCTTTTCTGACAGGATATTGTCCGCTTTGGGCCTCCCCCCTCACGGATTTTCTTTTAGGTGTTGGTGGGATTCGAACCCATGACCTTCTCCTCTCAAGATCAAACCCCCACCACTACGCCCCAAAACGCGTCATGTTAGTTAAGGTTGAACTATTCCACATAGCCCATGGATCTCCCCCGTGCTTTGTCGATTGGGATTTGCCTAGGATGTCACACCATCCTTGGAGAAGAGCCAAGAGGCCAGCCCATGGCCAAGAAGCTACGGGCCAAAGCTGAAGAGATAAAAGGCCAAAAACCGGATTTCTGGACAGATTCATAGCCCGACAAAGATTGACAAATATGGGCTACCTGGAGACAGAATTTGGGCTGATGTCAAACATGAAAGTTGTAGCCCATGGAGTCTACTAGTGAACTGAAAAATATAAGAATTTTACGAATGTTTTTGGTATTTATTTGGATAATATTTCCATAACCCGTTTAGTCAGTTTTTTGGGAAACTTGGCTCCCAAGTTTAGCCTTCTTGTTTAGGAAGAATATTTTACCTTGTACGAATTTTGCTTCCCTTTTAGCTTAGATTAGGATTTTTTTTGACGCCAAATCACACTGCTTATTATTAAACATGCGAAATGAAACAAATGTCATCCAAAACTGTCATCACCCACTCCGGAGGTCCCTCCCCTACATAGGTTTGGGTAAAGTAACTAAGGTTACGCGCTATCACATGTGAAACCCTATTACTATTCCTCCTAACCGCAACAATCGTAGAATTACGAAGTTGTCGGAGCTCTCGCGAACACTCTTCAATAATCCTCCCAAATTCAGTATGCACTCTATCATCACTCCTCCTATTCATCGCTTGGTACACCCCCAGGCAGACAACCTCAAAAATAACATCATGCAGGCCCATCGTGTATGCCCAACGGATGGCTTCACAAAGTGCAGTGGCTTCAACCTCCTTCGGTGGCAAACTCCCTCCGAACCGACGCTGCATCATACCTTTGAAGGCTCCATTGGAATCTCGAGCCACAGCTCCAACACCATACTGACGAAGCTCCGAAAAAATTGCACCATCCACATTTACTTTGACTACTCCAATTTCCAGCGGGTGCCACTTATCGCACGACTGAGCTCGTTTAGTGTTCCTGTGATGATTCCTGAGCACTTAAACTAATACTAATCTAACAAGCTATCACAATCGCTACTTAAAAGAGAAGTCCGAACAAAATAATAAAAAGGAATAAAAATAAAAAAAATGGGAAAAACCCTAATCTGGCAAAATTGGCGAATCCGGTCGGATTGGTGATTCACGTGCGGCCTGGATTAGGAAAGCCGGTGCCGCCTTTGTGCTGGTCAGTTAATTTGGCGGCTGCTCCGGGCCTGATGCTGGGATGGCTTGGACTCCTGATGCCGGGGTTTGTTTTAGGTCTGATGCTGAGTCTGCTCGGCCTCCGGGGCTAGGGTTGGTCCGGTCCTTGCCATGCTCACCCTCCAGGATCTTCATTTCCTGGTTCTCTGTAACTCCAATTGGGGTGGCACTTGCGAGAGCTTGCTCCTGGGGCCAGATAGTCTCCAAGGCCTGAGGGAAACCTCCAAAGGTTGAGTCTTTTGATGGCCTAGTGCTAAGTGCCATCCGGTGCCCCCTGGTATCGGTGCTGGCGCTCGTATCGGGGCTATCTTCGAGCTCTCTTCATTTCTCTCCGAGCCTTTTAGTTCCTACTAGCCCAGTCCTTTAGGAAGGTCCTTAGAGGTTCTCCAAGTGCTGACTGCCACTCTTTGATATGCTGAGACTCCCGAGGGCCTAGTCTAAGTGCTAGGCCCGGCGTGGCGCCCGGGGTAGGGTTGATCTTCTTTACTTCAGTCTCGACCTCGTCCTTCTTTTTTTGGCGTTCTTCTAGGAAGGCCTCTAGAGGGTCCCAGAATGGTCTTGTGTCTCCTGAACCCTTAGGGAATGCCTCAGGGCTCCAAGGTGAGCCTGGCGCCGGGTTAGGGTCTGGTGTAGCTTTGGGTGTCGGGGCTCGGGCTAGGGCTGGTTGAGGCCAGACGCTCATCCGGGCTTGCCTAGCTCTTTGAGGGGGACTATATTTGAATCTGACCACATGCTTAGGTTTTACAAACCTATGCATGGCTCCGTTAGTCGTGCATTGAAGCTCCAGACGCTTCTTGTAAGGCCCTAGAGTCCTCCCTCTCGTAGGTGACCCGGGTGGGGTGTAGTGTAGGAGTAGGCGTTCTTAGCCCGGCGGGCTACCCGAATCACTTCAGGTGTGGTTGGGCACTAGGCTGGTGCTGGGCGCCAGGGCCTCTCCAAGGCTGGGCATGGTGCCGGCGCTGGGCGTTGGGGCCGCTCTGGCTCTGGGCATTGCTGCGTTGGCGCTGGGGCCGCTCCGGGACTAGGTAGTACTGGGCCTCGTGCAAGTGCTCTGGCCATGGCGTGGGTGGTGATTCGTGTCATGGCTGTGCGTGGGTGTGGGCCTGTGGCTAGTGCGGGTGCTGGCGCTGGGCGCTCAGCACAGGTCTGGACCAGTGCTGGGTAAGCGCTGGGCACGGTGCTGGGCACAGTACTAGGCACGGTGCTGAGCATGGTGTTGGGCACGGTGTTGGGCACAGTGTTGGGCATGGTGCTGGGCACGACTCCGGCTCCAGAATATTTTGCTCCTCTCTCCATCCGATCCAACATAGCTTGCGCTTGGGCTAAGGTTTGAGCCATGGAAGTCAGTGTGACTTCTGATGCGCCTTATTATTGACGTATTCATTCCCTCATTAGACAATATTTTTGGTGAATTATCTGTCCAATTTGCATGATTTTGTGAAAGTTTTGTACTCCTTGGCCCTTGGGGTCGTTTTATGTCGTTTTACATGTTTTTATGCCTTTCAGGATATATACGACATTGGACATCAAACCGATTTAAGTTTGGATGGACTAGAGAGTCATTTGGTGGGGGGAATTATATGGATCCTGCCGCCATCCATGATCAGCATTATTAATCAGCTCATCATCAAATGATTAAAATGGGATTTGGCTTATATGGACAATGGATTTGGCGTTGATTTTGGTTTAATGGAAAGCCCATCATGTAATGATGGGATAATGATCGTAATTCAAATCTCATGACAATCAGCTGAAGTGGACATATATATGGGAAACAGACGGGAAAGAGAAAGGAGGAGGGGGGAAGAAAAGAGAAAGAAAGAAAGAGTCGGAGGACGAAAGAAAATTAGAGAAGATTACGAGGAGCAGTTGGCTTCGCCCAGGAGGAAAGAGAGAGCAGGAGGCCACAGCTTCAATCAGAACAGGGGAGTTTCATTGATTCTTCAAGATTAGGTTTACTCGGAGTAAGAAGTCTTCTTATCCAGTTTTCTTTTTCATTGTATCTCTGAGTTCTTCTATTTTTATGCTGAGCTAAACTCTCTTAGGGTTGTTTAGATTAGATGAAGCGTTAGTAAGGATTTTATATGGATGATTTCAGGTTTCTTACCTGTTTATGTTAATTGATGTTTATTCAGACTTAGATGCGATTTCTCCTAAACCCTAATTTAAGTTCTTGATTCTGGCAACTTAATCAATTGCTAGTTTCTGAGTTTATCTTTGAATTGCGGGTCTGACCATGAACGCACTTCATTCTAGAGTTTAAGAGGTCGTTAGGTTCTCCAATAGCTTGACCATAGGATTGTCAGAACCTAATCTCTTTGCATGATTTTGTGGCATTTCACTGTTCTTGATCGTTCCTGAATTCTTGCAAGTTAGCTTGACCATAGGAGCTTGTAGGTTTGATAGAATAGAATCTCTACGGTCTGACCATGGAGTAGAGATTACAAAAGGATTTGCCGAGTTGTCTAGTCTGTTGAATTTCGTCGATTGCATAGTTTCATCCATTTTAACCGAACTAGCGTGGATTCGAGTCTGAACAACCGCCTTAGTCTATCTTTGAAACCCCAACTTGTTTAATTGCTTATTTGTTTCATTTGCATTCTCAGTTTAATTAGTTCAAACCCTTTGATGACACTCGATTTGACGTGATTTTCATCCCCATTTAAGCGATATTTCATGCCCCTTTGATGCCATTCTGATGAATATTTGGTGAAAATATGTTTATTATGTAATTTGAGGCTCCTAGTGCATACATTGTCCATTTATCAGCTATTTTTACCCTTTTTTTGAGCTTTTATGTTGAGCCTCCAGGTTACCACATTATAGAGGACTCTCTCACGAGTCCAGCGCTTCAAACGGGGACCAAATCGGAGTTCAAACGGAGCGGGAATCATCGAAACAAGTTGGAGCTGGTTTTTAACTAACATTTTCGGTGAAAATCTGGTGATGTTTTCCGGGCAGAAACCCTAATTTTCAGCCTTTTCCAACTTGTAAAGGGTTTCTGGGGTTATATATAGACTTTTTGAAGCCAGATTAGATATACACGAATTTTGGCTGATTAGCCACGACCTTAGGGTCGATAGATAGAGTTTAGAGAGTTCAAAGATCCGTGGAGAGATCGTGACGCCATCCTTCCACCTCGGAGAGCTCGGAGCTTAAAGTTGAAGATCCAGGAGATTGAAGCTTCGCCGGAGTCGTCAGAATTAGGTTTTTCAGTTCTTATCTGTTCTTCTTCTGTATGATGATTTCCTTTGTCACCTTTGATTCTTCTGTTATCGTTATGAGTAGCTGAACTCGTAGAGCTTAGATTGGATGAACCCTAAGTGACCCAGGGCTTTAAAATGGTCACGGATCGGCGGTAATTAGATTCGAAGTTCAATCAGTTTCTCTTTGCATGGTTGTTTTGTTCGTCATTGTTTATGTTTCTCTTCTGGTTGGTCGCCTAGATTAGGTTTATGCAAGCTAGGGTTAGTCGCCAGACAACTTCCCTGCTTTGGCGCATAAACTTGTCTTCCTTGATCACCTAGTTTAGATTCTTTTTAAGTTGAGGATAGAAGCGAACGCTCCTCTCTTTAAAACATCAATTCAACCAGTTAACCTTATAATTGGAGTGTGCCTTTCGTAGGAACCGATTAGGGTTAATCCACTGCAAGAGTAAATCATAAATCGTTAGTAATTGCACCAGTTAATTAAGTCGTTGCGAGAGGCGATCGTACCCGGGCGGCTAGTTAATCTTGGTAGTTAGTTCGGATAGAGCGAACGTTCGCCAGTCTTAAACCTAAGGGTAAGGAGTTATGGTGGTGTTTAGAAATTGATTGAATTAGAATTGAAAACCGTTGGTCTTGTGATTGCTGTTGCTTTGGTGATCTAAAGGGGGATTCGAAATCTAAGCTCGTCTACCTTCTCGTTAGTCAACCGTTTAATATTTCTGCCTTTTATTTTCCCTTGTTCATTAGATTAGAAGTCGTGGAACTCACACCACGCACAACCTGTTTAAACCTGAGTAATTTGCCAACATATTTGAGTAGACAAGAAGAAGAGACCTCGAGTAGAATACAATCTAGTCTACCTTGGTAGATTAGTTATTTGATACCGCTAAAACTGCATCATCACCCTTTCACAAAACCAAACGACAAAAACCTGAATAGCTTATTCCACATTCGCTGAGTAATAGAAACAGAAAGACCCTTGGGAAATAACGATCTCTTTGGAGCAATCCATTGAGTAAAACTTAGTGCGCATTAATTTTCGCATCAAGTTTTTGGCGCCGTTGCCGGGGAACTTTTTTTTTCTAGGAAAGGCATTGTGCGTTTCAGCTTTTCATTCATTCTTTTTATCATCTCTTTCTCTCCATCTTTTTCATGATTTACCTGGGTAGTGCTCTTGAGTTTTGAGATGCAGGACTACAGGTTCGATAGCAACCAAGGGTGGTACACCAATGGAATGTCATTTAATGATTACAACCAATGGTGGAGTACATCATGGCAACCATCTATGCCAATCTGGAATGAGGAACCACCACCCTTGCCTTACTGGCCAGAGCCACAAGCTACACACTACCACCAAGATTAAGAGGAGGAATATCTACATCCACACCAGTACCAACAACAGGAGTCTTATACAGATTTTCTCTTGAATGAGATCCTTTCGACTCTACGAGCTCCTAATGTTGTGGACGTCAAGATTGAGAAACAGAATCAACTGATGGAAGAAGATGCTCGAGAGCTGGTCGAAGAAGGAAAAGATGCCCTAGCCCATGACTGTTGTGAGCTAGAGGTATCTGATGCAGAATCCTTGACGATGGTGGTAGATGAAGATGTGGAGCTTGTCCATCTTTCGATTGAAGCTGAATATGAGCATATGGAGATTGAGGAGTTATCCTCATTGGTAATTTAGACAACCGAAACTAAGGTGGGCAATGATTCTGAGGCGTATGTGCTCAATTGCCAGAGCAATTTGGATGACATTGGTGTGGAGCAGACTGCAATCGTTGATAATAGCACACCATACTATCTCTTTCCTCCTCCAGTAGGAAAATTTGAGAAGAAAAGGTCATTCGAGCATAACCAGGATCTACTTGAGCACCACCGACTACATCTTGCTCCTTCTGGCGTGCTATTTGGCACTAAACTGCCAACCTTGAAGAAGCTGTATGACTTCAAGGAAATTTTGAGTTGGGGTCCATAATCAGGTATCATCTAGCTCAAAGACGTTAAAGAAAGAGCGCTTCATGGGCGGCAACCCATGTCTGGAGTCTGTTTTGAGTTTTTTTAGTAGGTTGTTTTATTTTTGTGTCGAACTTTTGTGTTTTTTTTTAGTCAGTTGTCTATTCTGTACCTTGAATGCTCTGATCTTGTTGTGAGGTTCTCTCCTGTTTCAGGACGTCCTTAGCTTCTGCATGACTGTCTGTTGGTACTTAACTCTAAGCTCGCCGTCATCCACGACATCGACCTTCACCCTCCAGGTTCCCCAGATTCCTTTACTCTCTTTCTAGTCCCGTGAGAACAATGTCCAGTTTAAGTCTGGGGTGTTTTCGTTGTAATACACGCATGTTGGTTAATTGAGTTCTTGTCGTTAAATGGGTGGTGATTGTGCTTTGTTTTTCACTCTTTCACTGCTTCCCATTCTCGTTTGCAAGTATCTCTTCGCATTGCTTAATATCTTCTTGAGTGGATTACCGTTTTCCATATGGTTAGATTGATGTGGTGCTTTAGCTGATCAAATGTGTGTGTGAGAACCCGTATTATGACCATCTCCCATTCTTCTTGCTTGTAGTTTTCTAGTAACTTGTCCTTTCTGTGTTAGTGAATAGTTGACTTGGTAATGTGGAAGACTTTGTCTATCTGATGCTCGAATTCTCTAGTTCAATGCCATGATCGAGTCTAGATAAGGGATCTTTTAATTTCGTGCTTTAAATTATTGTTGATGTTCCTAATCAGAGAAAATTTGAAAAGTAAATGGTTTGGTATTGAAGTTGTAGGTCAATTCACGAGTTGGCATACGTGCCTGCCCATTGCTGTAGTCCCAAAGGGAAGTCTCAATGTGCCATTCTTCTTCTAACCTTCTCCCGATCGTGGCTGGGGTCTAGGATAATGCGGAATTCCAAAGGTTTTCGGCTGCTCCATACCTGGTAGTATCCACACTGTACCGACCATTCGAAAATAAATGATAGAAAAAAAGGAAAAAAAAAGTATAAAAAATGTACTTTAATTTTATTCAAAGTCGTGTCCCCTTATCTAGCAAGTGTCGGGTTGCGTCCTAGAGTAAGTGTAGCGGAAGTAAGTATTGCCTTGCCTTTACCAAGTCAGGTTGTTCACTAGCTCGATAAAGTCTTGTTCCTCTTTTACTCTCGTAGAGTTTGGTTTTAACTGTGTGGTCAGTCGGGTATTCCTCTTGTTTGATAGAAGAACCATATACATCATTCTAGGACCCAAGAGGTTTTCGGTTTGCTCATTTAGGTTGGTGCAGAGTTGCGTTAGAGTTCTTGCTTGAGGACAAGCAAAAGTCTAAGTGTGGGGTGATTTGATGCGCGTATTCATTCCCTCATTAGACAACATTTTCGGTGAATTATCTGTCCAATTTGCATGATTTTGTGAAAGTTTCGTACTCCTTGGCCCTTGGGGTCGTTGTATATCGTTTTGCATGTTTTTGATGCATTTCAGGATATATATGACATTGGACATCAAACCGATTTAAGTTTGGATGGACTAGAGAGTCATTTGGTGGGGGAAATTATATGGATCCTGCCGCCGTCCATGATCAGCATTATTAATCAGCTCATCATCAAATGATTAAAATGGGATTTGGCTTATATGGACAATGGATTTGGCGTTGATTTTGGTTTAATGGGAAGCCCATCATGTAATGATGGGATAATGATCATAATTCAAATCCCATGACAATCAGCTGAAGTGGACATATATATGGGAAACAGACGGGAAAGAGAAAGGAGGGGGGAAAGAAAAGAGAAAGAAAGAAAGAGTCGGAGGACGAAAGAAAATTAGAGAAGATTAAGAGGAGTAGTTGGCTTCGGCCAGGAGGAAGGAGAGAGCAGGAGGCCACAGCTTCAATCAGAACAGGAGAGTTTCATTGATTCTTCAAGATTAGGTTTACTCAGAGTAAGATATCTTTTTCTCCAGTTTTCTTTTTCATTGTATCTCTTGAGTTCTTCTATTTTTATGTCGAGCTAAACTCTCTTAGGGTTGTTTAGATTAGATGAAGCGTTAGTAAGGATTTTGTATGGATGATTTCGGGTTTCTAACCTGTTTATGTTAATCGATGTTTATTTAGACTTAGATGTGATTTCTCCTAAACCCTAATTTAAGCTTCTTGATTCTGGCAACTTGATCAATTGCTAGTTTCTGAGTTTATCTTTGAATTGCGGGTCTGACCATGAACGCACTTCATTCTAGAGTTTAGGAGGTCGTTAGGTTCTCCAATAGCTTGACCATAGGATTGTCAGAACCCAATCTCTTTGCATGATTTTGTGGCATTTCACTGTTCTTGATCGTTCCTGAATTCTTGCAAGTTAGCTTGACCATAGGAGCTTGTAGGTTTGATAGAATAGAATCTCTACGGCATGACCATGGAGTAGAGATTACAAAAGGATTTGCCGAGTCGTCTACTCTGTTGAATTTCGTCGATTGCATAGTTTCATTCATCTTAACCGAACTATCGTGGATTCGAGTCTGAACAACCGCCTTAGTCTATCTTTGAAACCCCAACTTGTTTAATTGCTTATTTGTTTCATTTGCATTCTTAGTTTAATTAGTTCAAACCCTTTCACAAAACCAAACGACAAAAACCCGAATAGCTTATTCCACATTCGTTGAGTAATAGAAACAGAAAGACCCTTGGGAAATAACGATCTCTTTGGAGCAATCCATTGAGTAAAACTTAGTGCGCATTAATTTTCGCATCAACTTCCAACATAGCTAACCTTTTATCTGCCATGATTAGTAGTAAACAAAGACCTCACATAATCAATCTAATGAACCTCACTCGCTCTAATTTTACCTCTCGTGTTTTAGAATTTGAAAGTAGCACTCAATAAGGAATCAAAACACAGTCAAGTTTTGCTCAAGCAGTTGCAAGTTTCTTTGAAGCTACCAAGTTGAAGAAATATCAAATCGTATGGCACAAAGATTTGAAACCTAGGATTATTTCTCTAGCCAGCAAGTACTTCCTTTTCTATGACTCGTTTATCAAGTATTCAGCAAGGTAGTGAAATAAAATTAGGGTTTGGTTCGGTGAAACACCTAAGCAACTAAAGCTAACAAAGTTCTACCCCTCTTCTTAAGATCAACCTATAATGAAAGAAACTTTGGCAAGGTGGCCTTGCTTTGTTTTTGGGTTTATTTTTCTGTTTTTCTAACCTCTTTTTATATTGTCTTTTCCTTGATGGATTTTATGGCCACCAGCTCTTTCTGCCTTACAATGAAACTGAAAATAAGAACAAACAAGATCAGTAAACACAATGAAGCTGTTTAGGAGTTTTCAAAGATTTTCTAAAAAGCAAGTAAGACAAGGGATAGAGTCGGTCCTAGTGTTGAACCGTGTTCTGATACTAGTTGATGTGAACCGCTAAAACCGTGGGCAGACGACCCAAACCACCACTAGCTGAATAACTAAACAATGAGCCTAACCTATGAAATCTAGGTGGAAAGCACTTGGACCCACTAGTTGTAAAGGAGCCAGGAACCCTAAGTATCACGTCAATGGTGCCACACCAAGGGATGATTACCCTAGATGATAAACCGACCTTAAGTTAAGCAACAATGAGCAAAGGCTTGAAGGGAAAAAGAATGTGTGTTCTAAAATTATTTAATCAAAGTCTGAGTACAAACGTAGGCTAAAGGCCTTTATTTATAGTGAGGGATTCGGGAACAAGCTCTCTGAATCCTTCTCTAATTCTAACTCTAGAAATCATAAAATAATCCTAAACAAGTAGAAACTAGAAGGGAAGTTCGAACAAAATACTTAAAAAGGACTAAATAGGAAGATAAACCCTAAACTGGTAAAAGTGGCGTGCTCACACAAGATTAGGATTCCTAATCAAGCAAGGACTCTTAATTTTTGGGGAATCCTTCTCCAAATCCAATAAGGATTGGTGGAGGTTTGTCCTGTTCACGTAAGGATTCCTTGAGCACGTGGAAATCCTGAAAGGAACGAGCGGAGTTTTGGCTCGGCCAAAGTTTCCCCTGCGTGGCGCCCGAGTGTCGGCCTGGTGCCTGTGCCTGGCTCGGCTCAACGCCCTTGTCAGTTCTAGCCAAGCCTCCAGTCTTCTGTCTTTGGATGGCTTCTACGGATGCCTCAAGGGTGTGTCTGGGCGTGTGCTTGTCCCTGGGGCTCACAGGAGTTGGCCTGTGGCCGAGGCTCGGTGCTAGCCTCGGCCCGAGGCTCGTGTCTCGACCCAGCATCAGCATCAACGCTTGGCTCGGCATCACTTATTTGGCTCGATTCGGCATAAGTTCCTAGCATGGCCCCTTAGTTTCCAAGAGTGTGTAGCCTTCTCTAGTGAACCTCTCTGCATTTTTTTTAAATCTAATCGTACTTCTAACAGCGGATGTTAACCACTGTTAGACCTAACGGCGGTCAGCTTATCCGTTGTTAGCTCACCTTACGTTAGACAACCTAAGTGTGGCTTCGCCATTGTTGATGTTCCTCCGGTGATTGGTGATCACACCGAGTCATGTTATTATACTTTAGGATTTGACGCATCATTTAAATGGATTACTTAAAAGAGTATCCACAAATTAATGCCATTGTTGATGTTCCTCCGGTGATTGGTGATCACACCGAGTCATGTTATTATACTTTAGGATTTGACGCATCATTTAAATGGATTACTTAAAAGAGTATCCACAAATTAATAGCACAAGTCAGTCGATGTTTAAAGGAAAAATAGCACTTTGGCCCCCTTTACTTCTCCAACTTAAGAAATAGCCCCCTATATTATAAATCGCTCGTTTTACCCCCTCCTACTTCGTCTACTTTGCCATTTCAACTTTCGTCTGTTTAACATTAAATATGGACACATCCGCACCCGACAGAGAGAGATATCAGAGGTAGGATATGAAGAGTTGGTTAGAGAGGTAAATTTGCAACGAATCATGAATAGTATGGTGAAATATTAAGGGTTTTAAAACCACATTTTATTCGTCAATCCCATCCTATCTAACCATATATCTATACATGCATATTCCCAAAAAACGCTTAGAAAACTAATACATGGCTATTGGAGCTAACGTGGTGTACTGAATGCATATGAATTACTGTTACGAAAATGAAAGTTGAAATGGAAGGACCATAACGGCTAACTGGTCAAAGTAGGAGGGAGTAAAATGAGTGATTTATAGTACATGGGGCTATTTGTTAAGTTGGCAAAGTAGAGGGGAGCAAAGTGCTATTTTCCCGTGTTTAAATTAAGTAAGTTTAGTTTGAAAAGTATATTTCTAATAATCTCATAATAGTAGATAGCGTTTTGAAAATCCCCCCGCTAAACATAAACTAACATAAAACAATAGCGTGCCCTGGATTTAAGAGTCGGAAGGGATTTGATTACTGGAGAAGGTCCTACTTCCATCCGGTTTTTAAATCCTTGTTTTCCACTGTACAATAACCACATGGTTTTCACACAAAGGACAATCAAGTATGACAAAACTGCCTTTCCTATTAATCCAAACAACCCAAACATTTGATTTGCATCTTATTTATGCCTTTTTATAGAAAAATATTCATAAAATTCGAAAAAATATAAAATTTCGAGCACAACATTTAAAAAAAATATTTGAAATTAATTAGTTTAAATATTCATAAAATTCGAAAACATTAAAATTATTCGACCAAACAACAATATTCAGATAGTCACAATTATTCTTCCAGACAGCGATATTCAAAACATGTATGTGAAACTCTATACTAGCAACTAAACAAAATCAAACTTAAAAAAAAACAATATTCGATATCCTCTTCAATGAAGAAGACGCTCGATGAATCGTTTGCGCCCATGATTAGTTGCGATGTTGAAGAACAACTCCAACATACCGTCATTAGTTCCAAGTCGTATTGCTGCATCGTAAACTTGATCCTCTATAAGCCCCTCAATTATTTCAAGCTCGGGCAACATCATGCTCCTTTGCTTGTGTATGTTATCCTATTCTTGAACAATTGAACGTAGACAACTAGTCGCATCCTCAATCATTGGTTTCAGCTCAGTTACATCACTAGAAGTTTCAATGTTTGCGCGCCGAGCTCTCTTACGCCGACTATTTGCTTCATAATTACCAGCATTGACTGAAGGACTTGCGACCTCTGATGCTTCAGGGGTGTTGTTCGGCTGTCCACTTAGTTTCGTCTCGACATTAGGTTTTCTACATTCTCCAAACTCAGTAAAGGTGTGTTGGCAACTTGAATTGGTGGAAACCCCTTCTCCAACTCTTCCGCCCCTACTGCCCCTTTGCCAGTAGCACGCACTTTGCCGAACACACACGCTAGATGATGACACTCAATTTTACGTGATTATCAGCCTCATTTAAGCTACATTTCCTTGCTTGAATTTCAGGTTTTAGGGTAGTTTAGGTTGTTTCCACCTAATTGCTCTAATTCTTGCCGTTTTGGTTACTTTGGCCCGTTATGGGTCTATTTGATGGTTTTCTAGTGCTTTTGAGATTACAGAGGTTTTTACCATCAAATATGTAGCCACAGGAAAGCTCGGGAATGGAAGGAACCTCGAGGAATTGGCCCGAAATCAACCCAAGGAGCTTTCAAGTTAAGACAAATCACCCCTTTCTTAGCACAGAAGTTTCCGGTGAAAAGACCCAAGTCTTCGCCGAAAAGTATTACAGACAATGATACTGCCAACCGAGAGAAAGAAGTCCTCGATGAGAACTCCAGAGTTCTCGACCGAAAACTAAGGCACAAGCTGGCCAGTCGAAGACAGGAGATCCAGCCGGGGTTTCACTTGAAGTTTTTTCGGCTAGGATTTGAAAACCCTATATATACAGAATCGGCGGCCACAATCAAAAGACACTTTTTCCAAGGATTAATTTCCGAGACTTCAGAGAGCAGATAGAGTGAAGAGAGTTCAAAGAGCCGGGAAGAGATCGTGATCCCATCCTTCCATCTCAGAGAGCTCGGTGCTAGGAGTTGAAGATCAAGGAGATTGAAGCTTCACAGATTCATCTGAAATTAGGTTTTATAGTTCTTCTCTGTTCTCCCTGTTTGAAGATGTATTCTTTGTTTGTCTTTGTTTCTCTTGTTTCGAATATGAGTAGCTAAAACTTGTAGAGTTTAGATTGGATGAGCCCTAATGACCCAGGACTTTAAAGCGGTCACGTATCGTCGATAATTAGATTCAGATTCAGACAGTTTTTCTTGCATGCTTGGTTTGTTCTTCGTTGTTGTATTTCTTGTCTGGTTTGGCCACCTAGATTAGATTCTTGTTAAGCTGAGGATAGTAGCGAACGTTCATCTCAGTTCAAAACATCAAATCAACAGTTAACCTATTCATCTGAACAATTTCTCTTCGTAGGAACCAGTTAGGGTTAGTCCACTGCTAGAGTAACTCATTAACCACTAGTAATCGCACCAGTTAGTTTTCCGTTGCAGAAGCAAACGCACGGGCGGTCAATTAATCTTGGTAGTTAGATCAGATAGAGCGAACGTTCGCCGGTCTTAAACCTAAAGGTCAGGAGTTATGGTGGTGTCTGAGAACTGAATGGGCCGAAGTTAAAAACCGCTGGTCTTGTGATCACTGATGTTCTGGTGATCTAAGGGGGAATTCGAAATCTAAGGTTTTCTGTCATCCTGTTAGTCAACCAACCAATCAGTCTGTCTTTAGCTTTCATTTCAATTTTCTTGCATTTTAGTCTAGAAGTCGTGGAACTCACACCACGCACAACTTGTGAAACTTTGAGTAATTTGCCGAAGCCCATGGAATACGATCTATCTCACTTTTGAGTTGGGTAGTTATTTGATACGCTGTAAAATAACGTTCATCAAATTGGTGCCATTATCGGGGACCTCTTCTACATTGTTTGAAAGAAGAGTTGGCATTTTATTCTTCTGCTTTCCATCTTTCATTTTCCATTTACACTTCGATTTTACACCGGTTGGTTTTGTTTTTGTCTTCTACAGGTTAAGCAAGTTCAGAAACAAGCCACTTCCGATCCATTTTTTCTACCGCAATGACTACTCAGAAGAGTCTTGTGGACTACAACAAGCCGAGCGCGGCTAGGGTTCGATCATCCATCTCTGTACCACTTAATGACAACGATCCTGACTATGAGATCAAGATTCCCTTCCTGGGAATGATCTTTAGGGATTTACAATTTGAAGGAAAGCCGCACGACAACCCTTGCACTCATTTGGCTAACTTCATTGCTCTCTAAGAGACCTTCAAGAACGGGAATCTCGACAAGAACACCTTGTACTTGCGAGCCTTCCCATTCTCTCTTAAAGGTGCTGCCAAGAGATGGTTGAATAGTAAGCCTCCCAGTTACTACACAAGCTGGGATAGGCTAGCTCAAGACTTTGTTGAGGAGTACTTCCCTCCCTCTAGAACAACCGCTTACAAAGATGGCATATCCAAGTTCAGGCAGAAAGAAGGAACAAGCTTATACGACACTTGGAATGAATTTCAAAAGCTCCTCTACAGTTGCCCTCATCATGGTTTCGAGCAGAGGCAATTAGCTTAGATCTTTGCTCAAGCTTTGAACGAGAAATCATCAAAATGGGTCAACTCCTTAGCCGATGATGATTGTACTACTCTCACCCCAAAAACTGCTCTACTCCATTTTGCAAGATGCGCCTCTAAATCCAGAAATTGGGAGACACAAACCAAAGCAGCAAAGAGCCGTTGAAATATTGAAGAACATATTGAAGCAGAAGTCCAGAAATTATTGAATAAAGTCAGCGCACTTACTAGCCCTCCGTCAGTTTCGGTCTTCGCAGCTGACTGTGAATGGCGTGGAACCTATACACATAACGGAGGTTGTTATCAGAACTTTGGTAAAGCAGACGTCTGGACTGTTGATGAGGTGAACTTCATTGGTCAAGGCTTCGCCAACAATCAAAGAGGTTATTCCGACTACTGTAATTACTGGCAACCCCAAGGTCAGAATCAAAATGGTCAACCATCTGGGGCGTATCAAGGTTTTCCTAGATTTACCGGAGGACACCAGCCTCATCGATCGACGCCGTACTATAAAAGAGAAGATGATTTCAAGAGGAAGTTCGATCGAATCATGACCAGACTTGACGACTATGATAATCACTTCAAAGCTCAAGCCGCTATTAACCAAGGACAAATCGCTCAGAGTTAGATAGTAGAGAGTACAGTGAACAGTATTGCTACCATGTTAGCCAACAACCCCCTCTTCAGTCAAGCACCGCTTCAAAGCAACACCTTCATGAAGAGTGAACATGCCAAAGCCATCGCAACCAGGAGCGGAAAGCAGACAACTGATCTGAAGGCCCCAAAACCAGATATGATACCTGATGCTATTACTGTAGACATGCCAGAAGTTGAGGACATCACGGCAGAGGAAGAGAACAAGGAAGAGGGAGAGGATGAAGCAGCTCAACATCCCTGGTGAGGCCGCAATCGTTGTTATGCGTTCACACAAATAACTACTAATGCTAAGAAAAAGCTATAGCAGATCGTATTCCGAGGGTCTCTTATGATTGGTTACTTCAGAACTAGCAAAATACTCGAAGGCAAACACGTTATGCGTGGTGTGAGTTCCACGACTTCTAATTCTAAGAAATGCAGAAAAATTAAAACGAATTAAACTAAAGCAGATTGGGAATTAGTGTTTGAAAACAAGGAAGACAGACGAACATTAGACTTTGAATCCCCCTTCATTCCCCAGAGCATTGGCAATCAACAAATCAGCGGATTTCGATTCTCATTCAATCAATTACTAAGACACCACCATAACTCCTTACCCTTAGGTTTAAGACCGGCGAACGTTCGCTCTATTCGTTCTAACTACCAAGATTAACTAGCCGCCCGGGTACGGTCGCCTCTCGCAACGACTTAATTAATTGGTGTAATTACTAATGATTAATGAGTTACTCTTGCAGTGAATTAACCCTAACCGGTTCCTACGAAAGGCACGCTCCAATTATAAGGTTAATTGTTCAATTTGATGTTCTAAAGTAAGGCGAGCGTTCGCTTCTATCCTTAGCTTAACAAGAATCTAATCTAGGTGATCAATCCAGACAAGAAACATGAACAATGAAGAACAAATCAAACATGAATGAGAAACTGATTGAACTTTGAATCTAATCACCACCGATCCGTGACCGCTTTAAAGCCCTGGGTCACTTAGGGTTCATCTAGTCTAAGCTCTAACGAGTTTAGCTACTCATAATCATTACAAAAGAAACAAAGACAAAGAAAGAGTTCATCATTCAAAGGAAGAACAGAAAGGAATCTGAAAAACCTAATTTAGACGACTCTGACAGACTTCGATCTTCGGTAGATTACACTCCTAGCTCCGGTTCTCCGAGATGGAAGGGATGGCGTCACGATCTCTATCCGACTCTTCGAACTCCAACTCTTCGCTCCAAAACTTGAGAGGATTCTCTGAATTCTGATCTCGAAAAGTTGTATTATGATTAATTATGATCCCCCTTTCTTTGGGCCGCCGGGTTAAGTATAAATACTTAACCCTAAATTAGCCGAAACAGCCTGATAATTTCGCCGAAAATAAAAGGTATTTTCGGCAAAAATCCTTGTGTAAATGGCCGGTCACTAAGCTGCTTCTTCTGTCCTTTTCGCCGAATAGGTTTCGGTCCGAAAACATATTGTTTTCGCCGAAACCATCCTTCACTTGGCATCAGTTGATTTGCACTAATATTTTCGCCGAAAATAACAAGGTATTTTCGGCGAAATCTTCTTTGTAAACGGGCAGGAGATTGCTTGAACTTAATTGGCTCCTTTGATCGATTCCGGTTCAGTTCCTCGATGTTCCAATGCTTTAGACACGTCCATGGCTACTTTATTTGACGGCAAAAACCTGTGCTAACATGAAAACACTAGAAAACCATCAAATAGACCCGAAACGGGCCAAGGTAACACAAATGGCACGAGATAGGGAAATCGATTGAATATTCGTTATTCTACCCTAAAAACCATGTCTTAAGCAAAGAAATGTCGCTTAAATGAGGCTGATAATCACGTCAAATCGAGTGTCATCAAATACCCCACACTTAAGCTTTTGCTTGTCCTCAAGCAAACTGAATAGAAACGCTCATGTTCATAAATGATAAGATCGATTAAATTGGAGCTCAATCAAACACAATGAATTATTAGACAGATCGATCCTAGAACAAGAAACCTAACATGCATACAGATCAGCCAAACTGCCTGGTCTCACTAATAAACTGCACACGACAACTAATTAGCAACCAATTATACACGAATTTGACCTGACCGACCAGACTCCTCACACAGGATATATATAGTACAATGGGAACTCTCACTCTCTGTGTTTAAGGACGTGTTTCTGCTCTCGATCATTTTCTATTACCGAATTCTGTCATAGGTTTGCATTTCGACCACATCTCCACCACTGTGACAACACGAGTATCTAGTCAAGAAGGACTTCCCTGCTAGGACCGTAATGAATACTACACTACTCGGGTTTATAATGAGATGGATGATGGGAATGAATGATGATGGCTTTGTGCGGTGTAGCTTTCTACTAACTTCCCTCAAATCTAATCTATGGCTTCCTACCGTCTAACCAGACACGGGTGGAATAATGAACGCTCGTCCTATGATACCCTCAAGCAACCTAGCACTTATTCTTTTTCTTTACACGATTTTTTTTCTTTACTTTCTTTTGAACTTTTCTTTTGACTTCGTTCTTCCATTTGTAGGGAGAAGAACGTTTTATTTGAACTAAACTTTGAACTTTTTCTAACTTTCTTTTCTTCATTTTCTTCTCGAAATTTTTCTTTTTTTTTCTTTCTTTTACTTACTTTTTTTTTCTTTTGTGCCGATTTTTCTTTTAGTTGCTAGAGGGGTTTACACGTCTGGACATATTAGCTAAGACCACCTGTTTACTGGCTATAGGCAGGTTACCACAAACCGACTTCCGGTAGGTCAATCTAGAACTACAACCACAGGGGATCAACGGGGAATGAAAGAAATGGGAAATGGCTGTAATGTATTATCGAACCGAAAGAACAGGTCAAGCTCAAGGGTCTAAACCTAGTGGATTTTATCGTTTGGTAGGCTATCTGGCTTAGTAGCTGAATCTAGGTGCCCCTATCCTTCTAGAACTCGTGTCATCGTGTGGTCTCGAGTAGGTCTCATGTTAATTCTAACTCATTCAAGTAAACAGAAAACCACTCAGAAAGAATTAAAATTGCAAGTTATGTGCAATGGATCAAAAGCTCACAGTTGGTTTGCTAGTCGGATTCGGTCATTTTCATGCAATCAAGGCTACAAACTACAAGTGTGATTTTAAAATTCTGTTCTGACCAGACAATTTAGCATCAAAGTATACAAGTTGGTTCTCAAGTTCTAGGTTAAGCAGTCTAAGCATCATTATGAAAGTTTGAACAACAACTTAACATCAAAAATCAAGAACTGAGCCATTCTAATGCTAGAGAGACTGGAATGGAATCACGAGGCACACAAACAATGCAATTAAGGGCAATCAAGTTCATGCAAGGTTCTCTAGCATCCTACCCCACACGTGAAGGGACTAGAGTTCAGAGTGAAGTAGAAGAACCTGGATCGAGATGATTGGCATAGTGGATGAGCACGGATCCTTGGAGCGGAGGGAATCTACCCAAGCGAAGCAAAGGGAATCTCCCTACTGCCTACAAAACAAAAACAAATGAAACATAAAAAGGAAACCGGGACAAGTGTCGCGGATCCACACATAAAAAAGTTGGACCAAAATCCGAAAAGAATAAATAAAAAGAAGACACCAGAAAAGGAATACAACCCGATCACTGCTGGTCCGGTGAACTGGGGGGTGGAAAGTGGAGAAATTCGCCGAGCTGGCGTTGCCACGCCATCTGTGCCTCATATCGCCGGTCGGCGCGGCGCATATGTTGCTGCATAATAGTCCACCGCGCCTCTTGAGTGGCGTTGTCGGTGATGCGCCACTCCTGAAGTCGCTCGTATAACTCTCCAACATATGCGGGGTGGTGTCGGGGCTGCTGGGGAGGCGCCTGGTATGGATCGAGAATGTGCGGCGGTGACTGGTGAGCATACCCTGCCTGATGGTGTGGCGAGGGTATATAATCTTGGAATTCTGGTGGCGGCTGCGGCTGCTGCTCCTCAGCATCATCTTCTTCCTCCGACTCGACCACAGGCTGGAGTGGAGGATCAGCTGCTACATGGGGACTGAGGTCGAGTTCTAAGTCGTACGCAACCGCCAAGTCTCCTCCAACGGTCCTAACTGGGTGTCGTGGAATGTGCGGGCCATACTCATGGCTGATGCTGAAGGAGATGATGAGCTGTCCTATGAAGTTGCCCCCAAGAGCCTGCGAGGTGGCGTCTTCCTCCTGGTCTTCTGACGGAAGATGCGAGCCAGTACCCAGCCGGGGTGTAGAGGGTAGCTCTCTCAGATGGCTCGGAGAAGCATCAGCTCCTCCTTGAGGATATGGTGGCGATCCTTGTCGGGTGCATATAAAAGGGATCTACGCCAAACCATATGAATAAATTTGTAGAGCGGGTGAGAGAGAGACTTAACTGAGTTGCCCGCTCCGAGGCGATCTCCAGGCACGCCTGTCATGTGGCTCCAGAGCGCTTGGTATTCCTCCTCGTCATCATCTTCTCCCCAACCGAGGTGATGATCGTGATAGTGCTCGTAGGGGATGCCGAGATGAGCGGCAAACTCATCGTAGGTGAGCTGCCTGTACACCCCACCAAGATAGAAGGTGACAACCTTCTGGCGCTGCTTCCTCTTGTGCTCATCCAGATCAAAGGTTGCCCAAAACTCCTAGAAGGCAATGTCTGGGAACTCGGCGGCAATGGTGGTCAGCTCGAGGAGACCGGCCGGTGCTAAGGCATCATGCACGTTCCGGTGGTAATCCTCGTCATGCTCCTGGAGTGACTCCATGGAAAGAGGGCGCACGTCAGCTCCCCGGACGTGCTCGAGCTTCTGGAAGCACTCGAAGTAGAAGTCAGGTAGACGGGCGATAGTGCGATGGTACCCAGCCTGGCGAGGGAGTGCAGGTGGTGGACCCAGAACAGCAGGTGTGACGAGAGCGACATCTCCTGAGCTCGAGGCGCCATCAAGTCGCGCCTTAGTCCTGCGCTCATAAATGGTGTTCCTAAAACAAGAATGAAAACAGATTAGTCAACCAAAACCTTACCCCACACTTAGTAGAAAAACTCAATTTCACAAAGAAATGAGGGAAACTTAGTGGGGTAAGCAAAGCGGAGTAACCGGTAATCATAGACAGTAAAATACATACTGAGGAACAGCCAGAATCGGATAAGCACAATCGGAGTTCAAAAAGTCATACCGACATTTAGAAAGTCAACATTTAGGCATATCGAACCCTAATCATGGCAAGACTATCATAACTTGGAGAATGACGGTCAAATATGATCTTAAATGGCAAGCACGATAATCTGAACGAGAATGAGCACTTATGACAGCCAAACGATCAAATACAGTTCATGGTCAAACCGACATTCTCACAAGTCAACATAACAAGGAATCAATCTGATGCATAGCAACATATGATCAATTGATAAGGAAATTAAGCACGGAACTCCGTAAGCATGCTAGAACAGTTCTACAAGTTCAGCTAACCTAGTTCACACGAAAACAGTCGGCACGCAAAACGAGGCAAACCGAAAAGTTGACCAAAAGTCAACCCCAACGAAATTCAGCAATATATATGTCAAAAGATTCGTATTGAAAAGTTCTACAACTTACCTTGAAGTCATGGCTGCTAAAAATGAACGGGTTGAGAGGAATCGGTGAAAAACGTTGAAAATGAGGGTTTCGGTGAACTGGAGCTGCAAAGCTCCGATTTGGCTGTTCTAGGGCTCGACGGATTCGGAATTGGGAGGGGAAGGGAGGGGCGGCAGTCGGCGATGGCGGCGGCGGTGGGAAATGGCGGCGGCGGCAGTTTGAAAGAGTGGGTGGTGGTCGGCGATTTTTTTTTAAAAGATGGGGGGGTTTCGGGTTTGTTGAACGAAAATGAGTGAAGGAGAGAGAGGAAGTAAATCCGGATTTTAAAGGAATAGTGGGGTGATTTTCAAAATTATTTTCGGCGAAAATAAGAGGGTGGTTTCGCCGAAAATTTTAGTTCAAATACACTGCTGGATTTTCAAGTGCGTTTTCGCCGAAAACAAGAACACTTTTTCGCCGAAAATTTCAGTTCAAATACACTGGTTGGTTTTCAAAATTGATTTCACCGAAAACATAATTCATTTCGGACTGAAAATAAGAGATAGGGAGAATCAGTGAAAACCAAAAATCGATTTCGCCGAAAATGGGGTTTTTGTTTCGCCAAAAATTTTGAACTGTTCGGGTTGAAAATATTTTCGCAAATCCAGGCAACTTCAGAAAATAACAGTTAAATCCACAAAAATCAGAAAGACCTCAATCAACTTGCGACTGACTCTATGACACACAGACTCTACACGAAAAATAATAAATCAAACAAACTGACACTTTTGGCTCCCCCGAACCGACTCTAAAATACCAAGTTTGACAAAAAATTAAAACAGACTCCAGCCGTGGGTTGCCTCCCACGAAGCGCTCTTTTATTAACGTCCTTGAGCTGGACGATACCTGGACGGTATTAGGAGACATCACAACTTAGATTCTCCTTAATGCTCGCGTCGGAGTTCATGAAGTACAGCTTCGGGACTTCTCCGATAAGCGTGAATCTCTTCCCATTTGCATGTAAAAGCTTGGTACGTCCATCGGGAAGATGATCAACGAACTTGAACGGTCTGAACAGTTCTCTAGAGAGATCATCCTTCTTGAGTGTGACGATGGAAGGAATGAGGACTGTTGGCTTCTTCTTTTCTTTAATCTTCGGCTTGTTATCACCAGGATCGGTGATCGTTAGTACTTCCTTAGGAGACGCTTTCGGCTTCTCCTTCCATACTTGTTCCGGCGCTGGTTGCTCTGAACGAAATGGTGGTGCAGCTACCTCGATGGAAGACGGTGGAATTTTTGGTCTCCAGACCATTTGGGTCTTCGTCTTCTTGTTCTTTCCTCGAGGTCTGCTCGGTGGTTTAGAAGAGGCTTGCAGTTCCTTCTTCTTCTTCTTAAGCGGCTTCTGTACCAAAATTTCTGGCTTTTTCTTAATAACCTGGTCAATACCTGCAGCAACAACTGATCTAGAGACACTAGAAGAAGCATTAGTAACGGAGTTGACCGGAGTCAACCCCACAGTTTCAACAGCTAGGCAGTGAGATTCTTCAGTCCTGGAGTCATATTTCATGCCATCTTTAAGACGGAAAGTTTTCGTTTCTTTACTAACTCTTAGAGTTAAAGAACCATTTGGAACGTTAATATTCATTCCAGTAGTAGCCATGAAAGGTCGACCTATGAGTATGGTAGAATCATCCGTACTAGTATCCATAATCACATAGTCAGCTAAAAACGTGAACGGAACACATTTAGTAATAACATCTTTAATCTCTCCCTTAGGGGTTTTAAGTCATCCATTAGCAAAGACGAGTTGCATACTAGGCGGTTCAAGTTCTCCTAGGTTTAACTTTTCAAACAGGCTCATAGGCATGACATTAACAGATGCTCCTAGATCAACTAAGCAACGTTCGATCTCAACATCATTGATTACCAAAGGCAAAGTAAAAGAACCAGGATCAGATAACTTAGCTGGATATGGAGAAACAGGTTTCTTAATACGGATGTCAGGATATCCTTCCTTGTTCCCCTTCATGCCAGTCTCGATCCTTGCATTTGGAAGCAATGCTCTAGGAAAAGGAGGCTTCACGACGTACGGTGCAAGAGGAGGATCATCCTCCTCAGGCGCCGGTTCCTGTTCTTCTTCTTCCTCCGGAGTTTCAGCGATCCTGCGTAAGACAGAACAAGCATCAGCAATTAGGTTTGGAAGTTTTCGAGCAGTTACCATTTTAGCCTGTTCTTTTCGCGGGTTTGGCTCTGTCTGGCTTGGAAGTTGGCCAAATGGTCGACCAGATGCTAGCATGCTCGAGATGTTGTTCACGGCTTGCTCAATTCTTTGTCCAGATGCTATCTGTTCTTGATTGAGAAGAGCTTGAGCCTTGAACTGACTGTCATGATCATCGAGTCTAGTGATGATCTGGCTGAGCTTCTTATTCAGGTCACTGACATTGTTCTCTCTTTGATGCTGCCCTGGATAGGTATTGTTAAGATATTGATTCTGGCGATTGCCAGGAGCAGTTCCATAATTACCCGGGTTGCGATGCGGCGGCTAGTAGACACCTGCCGACGGATGGTTAGGCTTCTGATCCTGAGCTGGACCATCCGGGCGGTTATTCTGGTTCTGGTTATGATTGGCGCCAGCATTGTAGGGAGGTTTGTCTTGATAGTTCCCTTGCTGTCTGAAGTTACGATAACCAGCATAACCATTCTGATTATTAACGAAGCCTTGTTGGATGAAATTTACCTCTTCGGCAGACCAGACTTCTGCCTTACCAAAATTCTGACAACGGCCTCCGTTATGTGCGCAAGCTCCACACCACTCGCAATCAGCAACATAGACAGAAGCTGCTGGCGGCTTGATCGGTGTGGTAGACTTCTTCAGATGCTTCTCTACCTCTGCCTTGATTGTAGCTTCGAGATCTAGCTTGCTCCTTGATCCTTCAGATTGTCGCTCCCAGTTCCTTGACTTGGAAGCACAGTTTGCGAAGTGAAGAAGAGCAGCTTCAGGAGTGAGTGTAGTGCAATCCCCTTCAGCTAGAGAATTGACCCACTTGGCAGATTCTTCTCGAAGTCCACGAGAGAAGATTTCAGCTAACTGCCTCTGCTCGAATCCATGATGAGGGCAGGTGTAGAGAAGTTCTTGGAATCGATTCCAATTATCATACAAGCTTTCTCCTTCTTTCTGGGAGAATCTGGCGATGCTGTCCTTGATGGCAGTTGTTCTGGCCGGAGGGAAGTATTCTTCAACAAAGTCCTGAGCCAGAGTATCTGGTGTGAACCACCGCAACCGTGGGCAGACGACCCTAACCACCGCTAGTCTTGAACCTTCGCTCGATCACTGTTGGCACCGGGGCGGGAAAGTACTTGGACCCGTCGGCCGCGATTGACCGAGAACCCTAAGTGTCCAGGAATGGCTCCACGACAGAAGGGGAATACTTCTGTTGATAATACTGACTCTAAGCTATGCACGCAACATAAAACTAAGAATTGAGAGAACAAAGTTCTTATTTGATTAATTGATTCAAAGGGGTTCGAGTTTACAATGAGGCCAAAGCCTCTTATTTATAGGTGAGGGAAATCGTGAACAGGCTCACGTTTCCTACTCGGAAAATAACTCTAAAATAATAAAATAATAGCCTAAGTCCTATTTAGAATATAATAAGACTTACTTGCTCCTAAAGAATCGAAACTAAGAAGAAAATCTGAATAAAATACTTAAAGTCTTAAAATAATACAAAAGCCGGCTAAAACCCTAATTCGGCGGATCCGGCGGGTCCGGTCGGGTGTTCCGCTCACGTGCTGGCCAAATTAGGAAAGCCGGCGCCGCCTTTGCTATCGAGCGTGGAATTGGCGGCGGTGACGGCTGCTCGGGCTGGGTGATGACCGGGGCTTCTTGAGTTGGGCTCCGGCGGGTCTAATGCTGATGCCGGTCGGCCTCCAGGGTTCTTGCTCGGCCTGCCCGTTCGGCCGTCTTCCCATTTCCTCATTTCCTCCATTTCCCTCGTGGTTCCTAGGCTGGCAGCTCCTAGGCTTGGCTCTAGGCCTTGTGTGGAGTTGAGGGCGGGTGCTAAACCTCTCAGGGCTCGGGCATGATGTGGGGCCGATGCCGAGTGATGCTTGGGGTGCCCGTGTGCTAAATCCGTTGTCCGGTCGGCTGGTCGGGGCACTGCTCTATTGGTCAGCAGGGTGTATCCGGTTCGGATTAGTTGATCAGCATCTTCATCGTGTTTCCCCTGGCTCCAAGTCTTCATGTAGAGGGTGAGCCGTTCTTTGAAGGCCTTAGATTGACTTCGGGTGAAAGGTAGCTCGGGGCGTGTCTAAGGAACAGGAGGCTCGTCATTCCCCTTTTCTTGAGAAGGATTCGGCCTCGAATCCGGCTCTGCATAGACCTCATCATAATAGGGGGTTAAATCTGCAACATTGAACGTGGCACTTACCCCATAGGAGTTGGGAAGGTCGAGCACATAAGCGTTATTGTTGATTTTCTTGATTATGGTGTATGGGCCGTCACCTCGGGGAAGGAGTTTGGATTTCCTTTGCTCGGGAAACCGTTCCTTCCGGAAGTGAATCCATACTTGGTCGCCTACTTCGAAGATCTTTTCTTTTCTCCCTCGGTTGGCGTTCCGAACGTATTGAGCCGTCCTCCTTTCAATGTTGGCCCTAGCCTTCTCGTGGAGCTTTCGGACATACTCGGCCTTTTCTTGTCCATCGGCGTCTAGAAATTCATGTAAGGGTAGGGGTGACAAGTCTAGAGGGGTCAAGGGGTTGAATCCATAGACAAGCTCGAATGGTGAATACTGGGTGGCAGAGTGGACAGCCCGGTTGTAGGCGAATTCTACATAGGGAAGGCATTCTTCCCATGTCCGGATGTTAGATGAGATGATAGCTCGGAGCATCTGAGAGAGTGATCGGTTAACCACCTCGGTCTGGCCGTCGGTTTGTGGGTGACATGTTGTAGAGAACATGAGCTTAGTCCCCATCTTGGCCTAGAGGGTCTTCCAGAAGTAGCTAAGGAACTTGGAGTCCCGGTCCGACACAATAGTCTTAGGGATCCCATGGAGTCGGACGACTTCTTGAAAGAACAAGTCAGCGATGTTAGAAGCGTCGTCGGCCTTGTGGCATGCAATAAAGTGGGCCATCTTTGAAAATCTGTCAACGATAACAAAGACGGAGTCTTTTCCTTTCCGAGTTTTGGGAAGTCCTAGAATGAAATCCATGGAGATATCTACCCATGGGTGTTCGGGTATCGGAAGAGGGGTGTACAACCCGTAGGGTTGGAGATGGGACTTGGCCTGTTGGCACTTAGAACATTGGGCAATGAGTTTTTCCACGTCATGGCGCATCTTGGGCCAGTAGAAATGTTCTTTGAGGGTAGCTACCGTCTTGGCTACCCCGAAGTGCCCCATGAGTCCTCCGTCGTGCGCTTCTAAGGCTAATACTGTCCGACAGGAATGGTTGGGAAGGCAGAGCTTGTTAGCTTTGAATAAGTACCCATCTTGTCGATAGTACTTGCCAAACCCGCCTTGTTCACATGCTTCAAAGATGTTTTTAAGGTCTTGGTCGTCAGCATAAAGTTCCTTGATGTGTTCGAATCCAATGAATTTGGTGGTGAGGACAGAGAGGAGGGTGTATCTTCGGGAAAGGGCGTCGGCCACCACATTCTCTTTACCTTGTTTGAACTTGATGATGTAAGGGAATGACTCAATGAACTCTACCCATCGGGCGTGCCTTCGGTTGAGTTTATGTTGGGCCTTGAGGTATTTGAGGGATTCATGGTCGGTATGAATGATAAACTCTTTGGGCCATAGATAATGCTGCCAAGTTTTAAGGGCTCGGACAAGGGCGTAGAGTTCCTTGTCATAGGTCGGATAATTGAGGGTGCCCCATTGAGTTTTTCACTAAAATAGGCGATGGGTCTTCCTTCTTGCATAAGGACAGCACCAATTCCTACTCCGGATGCATCACATTCAATCTCAAAGGGCTTGTTGAAGTCTGGGAGCTTGAGGAGGGGAGCTTCAGTCAGTTTTTGCTTGAGGGTCTCGAAGGTGGCTTGCTGACTCGGGCCCCAATGGAAGGGGAGATCTCGTTTGATTGCCGTCGTGAGGGGAGCAGCTAGAGTGCTGAAGTCTCGGACAAATCTCCGGTAGAAACTAGCCAACCCATGAAAACTTCGGATATCTGTGATGCTTTGTGGGGTCGGCCAGGACTTGATGGCTTTGATCTTCTCCTCATCCACCCTTATTCCTGAAGAGCTGACAACAAAACCAAGGAACACAAGGTGATCGGTGCAAAAAGTGCACTTAGCCATGTTGGCATATAATTGCTCCTTTCTTAGAATATCTAAGACGGCCTTGAGGTGTCCTAAATGATCTTCTAAGTTTTTGGAATAGACTAGGATGTCATTGAAATATACTACCACAAATTTACCGATATAAGGCCGTAAGACTTGAATCATGAGTCTCATAAAGGTGCTAGGGGCATTGGTTAGGCCAAAGGGCATGTGTAACACCCGTTCCGAATCAACCCGAGTAAAGCCGTGGTTGAGCCGGTCCCAGGTACTACCGAGTAAAAACAAGGGTAAAACAGGGAAATTGGCGGTGATCAAAAGACAATAAAAACATGGGAGGCCTCCATAGAAACGCGAAACTGAAATCCGAGTACAATCCAATCCATCATAAATCCTCCAAACCAACATTAATCAGAAAGTACATCAAAAGAACCCCAAAATCCCATAGTCAACTAAAATGAACAGAAAAGTCAACTCCGCGTAATCCCAGTCTTCACCTCATGGCTTTCGTCCAGAACTTCACGAAATCAACCTCGAACTCAAACTCCTCAGCTACCTCTACTAGCCACGAGATCCTGAAAGGGGAAAAGGGATCAATTTCCTATTGAAATTGAGTGAACCCACTGGGCCTACCTACACGTTGTCCTACTCTATGGAGCGGTCCCAACTCCGCACAAGACATCCAACAATGGAACCAAACCCAACCCCCCTTTCCATATTTTAATTCCCTAAAAGCAGTCTAGGTGATCACGTTGGTCAGTTCTTGTTCTCAAGCACAATTCATAACAACAGAATCACACAGAATTAATACATCAATCCACGGCACACACAGCATCATCACATCACATCCATCAACCAAGTCACTACCACAACCACAAGCACACAAACATTCACATTCATATTATCTAGGTGAGTTATTAGGCGCCAAGGAGTTATCCACACCACCACCGGCCGGCCGACGCACTTCCCTACCGCATGGGAAGTCCTCGCGCTCCCCTACCGCATGGGGAACGCGTTCTCATTAACCATCATCATCATCATCAATCTCATCATCAATCTCATCACTCCCTTGACACCCATGTCAAGGGGATCCACCCCAATGGATCAGACTCAACAACCAGTACCTCGGGTGGGGTAGTGTGGGCTCCTTCCGGTTCTATTTCCAACATAAAATTCTCAACATCACATTCTCAACTCATACATCACATCTACTACCAACATACAACACAAATCAGCCACATCTCATTCATAGTCCATAGTTCACAACACATCTCGTCCTCCATGCCCCTGTCATGTTCACAGCACACACATCACAATCAATAGGATAACCGGCTAGCTCACCGGCCTCCCCCACCTGCACGTACAGGGGAAACCATGTCATGAGTCTAGGGGTCACCCACCTGTTCCTCTTATTCAGAGCGACCCCACATTGGCAGGGCAACTCTCCTGCATCCACAACCAGCGATTCATAATATCATAGCACCCGCACTCATTTCCCAACCATCCTAATTCTCATTTCTATGTCAATTCATTACTTAATTCACTTCAGTTCACACCCAACCCCAAACCATAGCAATCAACAACAACAATCAACCACGGCAATCATCAATAGCAATCAAGTACATTCACAGAATAGTTTATCCCCTTTTACGCTCATCATTTTCATGCATAACCTAGGTTTTGTTCTAAGTCCAATTGAAGCTCCTCACGCTATCCAAACTACTTACACAACGCTAAGCCCTCACCTGGAATAGAAGACGAGGCTCTAATCGTCTTCTAGTTCCCCAGAAACTCGATTCCCAACCACCAAACTCGTAGCTCTACCCTTCCTTACTGCTCACGACCTACACCCAGAAACCCAAAATGGAGGTTAGCGATCTCTTCTCCTCGTCGCTACGAATCCATAGCAACAAACGGAACTCAATTCCGACCTCTACAGCTCCCGGAATCACCCTTCGAAGATTGCTCGCACTAGGTTCGTCAATGGCTTTTCGGGGAGAGAGAAAGGGGAAAGAAGTTATGAATTTCCGTGCAAATCCGTCCTTTTATGCACGAAAAGTGCGCCTGGTATGTCAAAAAGTGCGTCGGCCCACATTGACCCCTAAAAGGCGCACATTTTGAATATTCCGCCGAAAGTTTGCTGAATAAATTGAAAAGTGTGCCTGCGCACTTCAGGGCCCAAAATCGGCACTTTTTGGTGCATCACCGTACCCCTCTTTGCAACTTCGACCCAACTTAAACCCGAATGACCCAAAACTCAAGGGGAGCTTAAGAGAACTGATTCCAGTACCCTAGTCTACCGATCTTGAGTTCCAAACCGTTTGGTTGAGCGGGGATGTTACAGCATGACCATCCACTCGTATAGCCCTAGTTTGGTTTTGAAAGCGGTCTTCCATTCATCCCCTTCTTTCATCCGAATTTGGTGATATCCGGATCGAAGATCTATTTTGGAGAAGATGGCAGACCCATGTATTTCATCAAGCATATCATCTAGTCAGGGAATGGGGTGTCGGTACTTAACTGTGATATTGTTAATGGCCCGGCAGTCAACACACATTCGCCATGTTCCTTCTTTCTTCGGGACTAGAATGACTGGAACGGCACACGGACTCATGCTCTCTCGCACATATCCTTTGTTCATTAGCTCCTCAACTTGTGACTGGATCTCCTTGGTCTCCTCCGGGTTGGTGCGGTAGGCAGCTTTATTTGGTAGGGCTGCCCCGGGTATCAAATCGATTTGGTGCTCAATTCCTGTAAGTGGGGGTAGCCCACTAGGGGCTTCCTTTGGGAAGACATCTTGGTAGTCCTGCAAGAGAGATGAAACAACACTAGGTAGTGCTGAGCTGGGGTTAGTATTAAGACAGTCTCTATATCGGATCACCACCATAGGCCTTCGGGCTATTAGAGCGTGTTTGATATCCCCAGAGGTGGCGATCAGTCCTTCCTTCTTCTGGCTTCCCTGGGAGGTGGCCCCAGTACAGGTTAGGGTTTCGGGTTGAAGGCTTGGGTTTGATTCTGGCCGCCTTTGTTTATCTTCTTGTAGTTCTCTCTCTTTTCTTTCTTGCGTGACTCGCCTCTCTATTTGGTCTTGTAAGATTTCTGATGGAGAGAGAGGTTTAAGCTTATACTTGGTATTTTTATGGACGAGGCTGTAGCTATTGGTTCTTCCATCGTGTTTGGAGAACCTATCAAACTGCCACGGTCGGCCAAGTAATACATGGGCAGCTTCCATTAGTACGACATCACATAGGATTTGATCAGCGTACCTTCCAATGCCGAATGGAATGTAGGATTGGCGGGTGACCTTCAATTCCCCACAGTTACTAAGCCAATGTAGTTTATAAGGGTGGGGATGCCTTTGGGTATGTAGATGAAGCCCTGATACAAGATCCTGACTAACAGCATTGGTACAACTGCCGCCATCTATGACCAAACCACAAACTTTATTTTTAATGACGCATCGGGTGTGGAACAGGTTGTCTCTCTGCTCCTGGCCATTGCTTAGGGTTTGGGCGCCAAGGAGCCGTCGGGTTACGGCGGAGTACCGAGGGTCTAATTGGATCGCGTACGCTGGCGGGTGGCGTGAGTGCCATCGGGGTCTGCCAGGTCATCGGGGCCGGGCAGAGAATCAGGTATAGGCGGCCGAAGGTGTGAGAGCTGGGGCTCGGTCGGATGCAAAGAAACCCTCGACTGTGCGGACTGGGCCATGGCTCGGGCTATAGCTCGAGTGATCCTGGTGGTGACGGCGCTTGGAGGGGGTCCGGTGGTCGATCCTCCACTGGACGGGGGTGGCTTAATGATTGACCGGAGGTAGTGTCAGCGGAGCCGCTGATGTTCCCTATCGGGTGATCAGACGGTTGAGTGGGTCGCTCTTCGGGCGCCGGAGACGGGTCAGCCGCTAGGGCCGGGTGCTGTGCCGGAGGCCGGTCAGATGCCAGGGGCCTGCCGGGTGCTAAGTGCTGGTCAACCGCCGGTGCGGGAGCTGGTTGTCCCTCGAATGCCCGTTCAATCCTGTCGATCGACGCCTTCATCTGAACTAGAATTTGAGCGATCGTTGGTAGGGTGGCTTCGAGCAGGGCGAGTTCTTCTTCTGTCATGTTAGTTGATAGAACAGGGAAGCAAAATATATCTATCTACCCCTCTTCTTAAGATCAACCTATAATGAACGAGAAACCCTAGGGCAGATTGCCTTTCTTTTTGTTTTCTTTTCTTTTCTTACAATGCTTCGAACAAGAATGAAAAATAGATGGATTTTCTAAACTGATTTTCTAATAACACGAAAACAAAGATAGATAGGGTTTTTCTAGGATTTTTCTAAGACTAAAAATAAAGGATATTAATCCAGGGTTTCAAACATGAAGACTGGGATATATTGTGGTTCCTCGAGTTGAACCGAAGCTCTGATACCAAAACTGGTGTGAACCGCCACAACCGTGGGCAGACGACCCTAACCACCGCTAGTCTTGAACCTTCGCTCGATCACTGTTGGCACCGGGGCGGGAAAGTACTTGGACCCGTCGGCCGCGATTGACCGAGAACCCTAAGTGTCCAGGAATGGCTCCACGACAGAAGGGGAATACTTCTGTTGATAATACCGACTCTAAGCTATGCACGCAGCATAAAACTAAGAATTGAGAGAACAAAGTTCTTATTTGATTAATTGATTCAAAGGGGTTCGAGTTTACAATGAGGCCGAAGCCTCTTATTTATAGGCGAGGGAAATCATGAACAGGCTCACGTTTCCTACTTGGAAAATAACTCTAAAATAATAAAATAATAGCCTAAATCCTATTTAGAATATAATAAGACTTACTTGCTCCTAAAGAATCGAAACTAAGAAGAAAATCCGAATAAAATACTTAAAGTCTTAAAATAATACAAAAGCCGGCTAAAACCCTAATTCGACGGATCCGGCGGGTCCGGTCGGGTGTTCCGCTCACGCGCTGGCCAAATTAGGAAAGCCGGCGCCGCCTTTGCTATCGAGCGTGGAATTGGCGGCGGCGGCGGCTGCTCGGGTTGGGTGATGACCGGGGCTTCTTGAGTTGGGCTCCGGCGGGTCTGATGCTGATGTCGGTCGGCCTCCGGTTCGGATTAGTCGATCAGCATCTTCATCGTGTTTCCCCTGGCTCCAAGTCTTCATGTAGAGGGTGAGCCGTTCTTTGAAGGCCTTAGATTGACTTCGGGTGAAAGGTAGCTCGGGGCGTGTCCAAGGAACAGGAGGCTCGTCAGTATCCCAGTTAGTGTAGTAGCCAGGTGGTTTACCAGTAAGCCACCTCTTAGCAGCGCCTTTCAGAGAGAACGGAAAGGCTCTCAGACAAAGAGTGTTTTTGTCGAGGTTCCCGTTCTTGAAAGTACTGCAGAGATCAAGGTAGTCTGCAAGATGAGTGCAAGGATTGTCTAGGGGCCTACCTTCAAACTGTAAATCCCTAGAGATCATAGTCAAGAATGGAATCTTGATCTCATAGTCAGGATCTCCTTTTATGCGTGGAACGGCAATGGCAGATCGAACGCTAGTCGCGCTCGGCTTGTTATAGTCTGCTAGACTCTTCTGTGCAGGTGGTGGTGGTGGCGGTGGTTGATTGCCATTTGGCGGTGGTAATTGATTGTCCATGGTAGGAGAAGAAGGTGGTGAGAGTGACTCGATGTACGAAGCGGATGAAGATGACGGTATAGGTGAAGATGGAGATGAGGAACTCTCCTTCGGTTCCTCGGTCTTGATCGGAGTGATGAATGGATTGGATCTGCCTTTCTTCAGAATCTGTGATCGTAGAGGTGTAGCTGAACTGCCTGGTCTCTCTGCACTCTTGGCCTGTTCGGTTTGAGAGCGAGTCCAAGGACGGTGAGGCATACACCTGTAAACCTACAGATAACAAAGACAAACAAAACCAGTGTAAAATCGAAGTGGGTGGAAAAATGAAAGATGGGAAATAGAAGAATAAATTACCAGTTCTTCTTTCGAACAATCAAAAGAAGGTCCCCGGCAACGGCGCCAATTTGGTGAGGCCACAATCGTTGTTATGCGTTCAACAAATAACTACTAATGCTAAGAAAAAGCTATAGCAGATCGTATTCCGAGGGTCTCTTATGATTGGTTACTTCAGAACTAGCAAAATACTCGAAGGCAAACACGTTATGCGTGGTGTGAGTTCCACGACTTCTAATTCTAAGAAATGCAGAAAAATTAAAACGAATTAAACTAAAGCAGATTGGGAATTAGGGTTTGAAAACAAGGAAGACAGACGAACATTAGACTTTGAATCCCCCTTCGTTCCCCAGAGCATTGGCAATCAACAGATCAGCGGATTTCGATTCTCATTCAATCAATTACTAAGACACCACCATAACTCCTTACCCTTAGGTTTAAGACCGGCGAACGTTCGCTCTATCCGTTCTAACTACCAAGATTAACTAGCCGCCCGGGTACGGTCGCCTCTCGCAACGACTTAATTAATTGGTGTAATTACTAATGATTAATGAGTTACTCTTGCAGTGAATTAACCCTAACCGGTTCCTACGAAAGGCACGCTCCAATTATAAGGTTAATTGTTCAATTTGATGTTCTAAAGTAAGGTGAGCGTTCGCTTCTATCCTTAGCTTAACAAGAATCTAATCTAGGTGATCAATCCAGACAAGAAACATGAACAATGAAGAACAAATCAAACATGAATGAGAAACTGATTGAACTTCGAATCTAATCACCGCCGATCAGTGACCGCTTTAAAGCCCTGGGTCACTTAGGGTTCATCTAGTCTAAGCTCTAACGAGTTTAGCTACTCATAATCATTACAAAAGAAACAAAGACAAAGAAAGAGTTCATCATTCAAAGGAAGAACAGAAAGGAATCTGAAAAACCTAATTTAGACGACTCTGACAGACTTCGATCTTCGGTAGATTACACTCCTAGCTCCGGTTCTCCGAGATGGAAGGGATGGCGTCACGATCTCTATCCGACTCTTCGAACTCCAACTCTTCGCTCCAGAACTTGAGAGGATTCTCTGAATTCTGATCTCGAAAAGTTGTATTATGATTAATTATGATCCCCCTTTCTTTGAGCCGCCGGGTTAAGTATAAATACTTAACCCTAAATTAGCCGAAACAGCCTGATAATTTCACCGAAAATAAAAAGGTATTTTCAGCGAAAATCCTTGTGTAAATGGCCGGTCACTAAGCTGCTTCTTCTGTCCTTTTCGCCGAATAGGTTTTGGTCCGAAAACATATTGTTTTCGCCGAAACCATCCTTCACTTGGCATCAGTTGATTTGCACTAATATTTTCTCCGAAAATAATAAGGTATTTTTGGCGAAATCTTCTTTGTAAACGGGCAGGAGATTGCTTGAACTTAATTGGCTCCTTTGATCGATTCCGGTTCAGTTCCTCGATGTTTCAATGCTTTAAACACGTCCATGGCTACTTTATTTGACGGCAAAAACCTGTGCTAACATGTAAACACTAGAAAACCATCAAATAGACCCGAAACGGGCCAAGGTAACACAAATGGCACGAGATAGGGCAATCGATTGAATATTCGTTATTCTACCCTAAAAACCATGTCTTAAGCAAAGAAATGTCGCTTAAATGAGGCTGATAATCACGTCAAATCGAGTGTCATCAATCCCCCTCCAACATCAGCCCCTGCGCCAGTCTTAGCACCTTACCAACCAAGGATCCTTTATCCGAAGGCCATGAAGCTCAAGACATTGAACACTCAGTACAAAAGATGGTACTCAGTTTTGAAGAATATAGAAATTAAGATACCAGTGACTGAAGCTGTGCAAATCATACCGCCGCTTGGTAAAGTCTCTAAGGATCTAGTGAAGAACGTGAAGAACGGGGATGTGTTCTCCATCACCCTCACCGACGAGTACGCCGACATCCTTAATAAACCATCTCTCCTGCACCAGCCGCCACCCCCAGCTAAGTGTCGTGATCCTGAACCTTTTACATTACCATGCATGATAAATGGTAAAAAAAATGAGCGTAGTCTAGCTGATTCTGGTGCTTCTATTAACGTCACGCTGACTTATCTTTACGAGAAATTGAACTTAGGTGAACTAAAACCAATTAGCTTACACCTCGTGCTAGCTGATAGAACCGTCAAATTTCCTAGGGGATTTATAGAGGATGTAGCTGTTCGTTGTGGTCCTTTTACCATTCTTACAGATTTTGTCGTTCTAGATACCCGAGAGGTAGATGTCACACTTATCCTAGGCCGACCATTTCTAACAACTGCTGGAGCAAATATCAATTGCAAACAGGGCTCATTGACTTAGATGGTCAGAGATGATAGTGTAACATTCCGCCTCAAGGACAGTATGAAGTATTCCTCTGTGCAAGATGATAAATGTTTCTCAATTGATGCTATGGAGTTGGCTTCAGCCAACTTTGTTACTAATGCCTTGACTAGCGACCCGCTAGAGTTGTGTTTGATTTCAGGTATAGAGGACGCATTGGATGATCCGGAACAGCTCCAATGGGAAGAGGAGCTCGCTGACCAGAAATCGGCATCTGCAACCACCCCTGTGCCGTCACCTCTCGAGCATACACCAAACCGGATCACCACCTCGTATAAGCAGCCACCAGAGCTCACATTAAAGGAACTCCCAGACCATCTAGAGTACGCATTCTTAGGGAGGGAGTGTCAGCTGTCCGTTATCATTAGCTCCGCTCTGTCATCCGGGCAAAAAAAGCAACTAGTCAAGCTTTTGAAGAAACACATCCGGGCTATAGCCTGGCAGCTATCCGACATCCGGGGAATCTCCGAGACATTTTGCAAACATCGGATAGTGGTAGATGAGGAGTTCAAACCGGTGAGGCAACCACAACGCCGGTTGAACCCGATGATGTAAGATGTCGTGAAGAAGGAAGGCCTGAAGCTCCTTGATGCCAGGATTATCTACCCCATCGCCGATAACCCTTGGGTCAGCCCAAATCAAGTCGTCCCAAAGAAGGGAGGGATCACGGTGGTTCCTAACCAGAAGAGCGAGCTTATTCCTACCCGCACCGTTACAGGATGGAGAGTGCGCCTCAATGATGCCACCAAGAAGGATCATTTCCCTTTACCATTCATTGATCAGATGGTTGAAAGGTTAGCTGGCCATGAATACTACTGTTTCTTGGATAGGATGTCTGGATACTTCCAGATTTCGATAGAGCTCGACGACCAATAGAAGACGACCTTCACTTGCCTAGTTGGTACATTTGCTTATCGTCGTATTCCCTTTGGGTTGTGTAATGCCCCAACCACCTTCTAGAGATGTATGCTTGCCATCTTTGGAGATCTGGTAGAGAACGTTGTAGAAGTGTTCATGGACGACTTCTCTGTTTATGAGGATTCGTTCTCTCTATGCCTGGCTAACTTGGATAAGGTGCTAGCTCAATGCGAAGAGACGAATCTAGCTCGAAGTTGGGAGAAATGTCACTTCATGGTGACCGAAGGTATATCTAGACTTGGGATTGAAGTTGACCGCACCGAGCTTGAAACAATTGCTAGCCTCCCGCCCCCTTCCTCTGTCAAGACAGTTCGTAGCTTCCTTGGTCACGCATGATTGTACTGGAGATTGATCAAGGACTTCTCCAAGATAACTCTCCCTATGACCAAACTCTTGGAGAAGGATGTACCGTTCGTGTTTGACAAGGCTTTCCTTGAAGCTTTTGAGATCTTGAAAACCAAGCTCACCACCGCACCTATCCTCACAGCACCGGACTGGAGCCTTACCTTTGAAATCATGTGCGATGCTAGTGACTTTGCGGTTGGGGCCGTTCTGGGGCAGAGGAAAGAGAAGAGATTACATCCAATCTACTTCGCTAGCAAGACCCTTAACGATGCTCAACGAAACTACACCACGACAGAGAAAGAGCTCCTCGCTATTGTATTCTTGTTTGACAAGTTCAGATAGTATCTGGTGTTCTCGCATACCATAGTTTACACTGATCATGCTGCTCTGCGCCACCTTCTAGCAAAGCAGGACTCGAAGCTCAGACTGATTCGTTGGGTGCTTTTACTTCAAGAATTTGACATAGAGATCATGGACAAGAAGGGAGCTGAAAACGTAGCAGCCGATCACCTATCCCGGCTCGAGGAATCCCAACCAGGTAAGTCCCATGCCTCTCCCATCGATGATTCTTTCCCTGATGAGTTGTTGCGTCTTGAATATCAAGAACAGGTGAACAGCATAGCCATTGAGCCGTGGTCAATTCATCACGCTCAGACCTTGAGTTATGCGACCGCAACAGATGAGCCATGGTACGCAGCCACCGCCAACTACCTTGCCTCGGTACCATTCTAGAAGAGTTCGACCACAACATGAGAAGGAGGCTGATCAAGATGTCCAAATTATACTTCTGGAATGACTCCTTCTTATTCCAAATCGGAGTCAACGTAATGATCAGAAGGTGTGTCTCACTTGACGAGGCAGCCGACATCATGCGACAATGCCATCAAGGCTAGTTCGGAGGACATTTCGGAGGAAATTGAACCGCACGAAAGGTGCTGGAAGCTGGATTCTTTTGGCCGACTATATTCCGTGACTGTGATGAATTCGCCCGCCATTGTGATGCGTGCCAGAGGTCGGGAGATAAAAATGTTTACGCAGATAGACAAACTCGAAGAACACCGCCTCAACGCCTATGAGAGCACAAGGCTTTATAAGGAACGGACCATGCGGATTCACGATTCTCATTTGATAGAACATAAGACATTCTACGCCGGAGACCAGGTCCTTCTGTATAACTCTCGCATGAAGCTCTTTCCTGAGAAGTTGAAGTCTCGGTGGTCCGGTCCCTACACGATCATTAAGCAAACACCGTTGGGAGCTGTCAAAATAAAAGGTCCCGATCAAGAACCATTTGTGGTGAATGGTCATAGACTCAAGAGGTATCTCCAAGGCCTAGTTGCTGCCCTGATCAACGTCCACCACTTCAATTTGACCCCGTAACCACCACCCATGTATCGTCCAGCTCAAGGACGTTAAGCAAGAGCGCTTCGTGGGAGGCAACCCACAGCTGGAGTCAGTTTTAATTTTTGAGTCAGTCATCACGTTCTAGAGTCTGTTCGGGGGAGCCAAAAGTGTCAGTTGTGTGGTCCTTTATTCTCCGTCTGTGTGCTATGTGTCCTCGGTTTAGTTCCAATTTATTTGAGATTGTTCCGACCTTTATTGATTTTTTTCTAATTTTTCAAGTTTTGCCGGAATTTCACAAAATAATTTGAAACTGCAGGTCAGAGTTTTCGCCGAAAACTTGCACCTATTTCGCTGAAGACTCCTCATTGAAACCTGCTGTAAATTTTGACCAGTTTTTTATACACTCTTCGGCGAAAAGTATACACTTTTCGATGAAAACTATTTTTAAAAGTCCGGCAGCCTGTTTTCCTCAATTTTTAAGCAAAATTTTCGACGAAAACTTCCAGAAAAATCCAAAAAAATTTCCCCTTATCTTTTAAATCTTTTTTCCGGAAAAACTCTCTCCCCCCACAATTTCCCTGCCTGCAGCCCAAAAACTCCCAAACCAACCTTGCACCATCGATTTAAAACGCCCACCGCTGATGCCACTGCTCGGTTCCTCTCATTCCCCTGTTCGTTTTGATGCCTAGATCACTCGAATCGGAGCTCTCTAGCTTCGGTTCCACCTGAAACGCCATTTTCAAGTTTTCACTGATTCCTCGTCGTACATTCATTTTCAGCCACCATGCCTTCAAGGTTAGTTGTTGGGGTTTTCATTGTGAATCTTTTGCCGTGTAGATTGCTGAATTGCGTCGAGTTTGACTTCGGTTGACTTTTCGGTCTAACTCGATTTGCGTGCCCGCTGTTTCAGTGTGATTTTTGCTGAATTGTTTGAACCTAGGTGATGTAGTATGCTCAGGGAGTGTTTTTCCATGAAGTGATGATATTTGAACGTGAATTGCTATGCTTATTAGATGATTTTATTGCGGTATCGACTTTTGCGAACTTGCGGTTTGACCTTAAATTTTTGGAGCCCGTATGACTGCCCGGTTCATTGCTTCCCATACCTAGTGATAGTTAATGTCGTTGAGCCTATGATTGTACCTTGGGATACCTTTTATCGTGGTTAGCTATGCTTAATTGCCGAATTTTGCAAGGTGTTGACTTTTTCATACTTGTCGGTTTACCTTTGTATGAGTGATGTGCGCTGACTGCCTTGTTTGCTTGCATCGTGATGAGTTTTAGTTATCGGTTGTTAGATTGGCTTATCCCCACTCGATTTTCCTCATTTCCTTGTGAAACTTAGGTTTTCGACTAAGTGTGGGGTGAGGCTATGATGTGACTTTATTTAGTGCATTTTGAGCTTATGATTGACCTATAAAATGCCCGTGTTCGATCGTGTAATGTCATGGCTTAGATGCTTTTATTGAAATTTTGTGTTAAGTGTCCATTTGTTGTCTGGTTGCCACTTTGGAGCAAAATTCGTGGTCTATTGGAGTTATCTTTATGCATTCTCAGGTTATGGCATCGAAGTACAGATGACAAGGAACACGTAGGAGAAAACGGGAGCTTAATCGGAGTTCGGACGAGGGAGATATGAGCGTTGCAAAATTGCAATTTCTCTGTTTGCACCGTGCACCACCAGTGCAGGGGTGCAAGGCGTGCACCGTCCCCTGCACTATAAAAACTCACGTTTTTTTACTATTTTGGGGGATTCTTTCATCTCCCTTGAACCCCAAACACATACCTACGACCCCATAAACCCTAGGACTCATTTTTGGAGCTAAGTGGAGCTAATTGGAGCAATTGGAGCTTGGATTGAAGTCAACAAACCTTGGGAGAGGAACTTACAAGTGGAGATTTGAAGATTGATTCAAGGATCCACTCCATGGTGTTCTTGGTGATCAACTTCCCTTCTCTTTTCATTACTCCCTTGGCCATGTGTGGCTAAGTTCCTATGTTCATCTTGGATGGGTAGATTAGTTGTGCTATGATAGAGAGATGATTGGATAAACATGCTATGAATGATTGTGGTTGTATGAAGATGATCTTTAGACTTTTTGTTAACTCCATTTTATGCCATGATTGCTTAAATTGGTGGGCAGAATCCTATGTCCTTTTTTCGGCTGGGATTTGAAAATCTTATAAATACAGAATCGGCGGCCACAATCAAAAGATACTTTTTCCAAGGATTAATTTCCGAGACGTCAGAGAGCAGATAGAGTGAAGAGAGTTCGAAGAGCTGGGAAGAGGCCATGACACCATCCTTCCATCTCAGAGAGCTCGGTGCTAGGAGTTGAAGATCCAGGAGATTGAAGCTTCACAGATTCATCTGAAATTAGGTTTTACAGTTCTTCTCTGTTCTCCATATTTGAAGATGTATTCTTTGTTTGTCTTCGTTTCTCTTGTTTTGAATATGAGCAGCTAAAACTTGTAGAGCTTAGATTAGATGAACCCTAAGTGACCCAGGGCTTTGAAGCGGTCACGGATCGGCGATAATTAGATTTAGATTCAGACAGTTTTCTTGCATGCTTGGTTTGTTCTTCGTTGTTGTGTTTCTTGTCTGGTTTGGCCACCTAGATTAGATTCTTGTTAAGCTGAGGATAGTAGTGAACGTTCGCCTCACTTCAAAACATCAAATCAACAGTTAACCTAATCATTGGAACAATTTCTCTTCGTAGGAACCAGTTAGGGTTAGTCCATTGCTAGAATAACTCATTAACCACTAGTAATCGCACCAGTTAGTTTTCCGTTGCAGAAGCGAACGCACGGGCGGTCAATTAATCTTGGTAGTTAGATCGGATAGAGCGAACGTTCGCCAGTCTTAAACCTAAGGGTCAGGTGTTATGGTGGTGTCTGAGAACTGAATGGGTCGGAGTTGAAAACCGCTGGTCTTGTGATCGCTGATGTTCTGGTGATCTAAGGGGAATTCGAAATCTAAGCTTGTCTGTCATCCTGTTAGTTAATCAACCAATCAGTATGTCTTTAGCTTTCATTTCAATTTTCTTGCATTTTAGTCTAGAAGTCGTGGAACTCACACCACGCACAACTTGTGAAACTTTGAGTAATTTGCCAGCACATTTGAGTAAACAATTCGTCGAGGCCCGTGGAATACGATCTATCTCACTTTTGAGTGGGGTATTTATTTGATACGCTGTAAAAAAACGTTGTTCGGATCAGCTTTCACACCACACCCCAGACTGTCATGTTCAAACATTTGCTCGAGAACAATGCAAGCACCAGCAATGAACTTCCCCTTCGGCTCAATTTTCTTTTCATCAACCAACGTTCTGATGATCTTGACGAGAAGTTGATCAAGCCTGTCATTCCAGTGAAAATATCCTGCATTCTTCTTCCGTGACATGCCTGTTAAAAACATGGCACAACAACTAATTAGCATTGAAGGACAACAAGTGCACAAGCTTCTACACAACTTTTATAGAATTTGCTATAATAAAAAACGCATTAAATGGAAATGAATCAACGTGCATATACCATTTTTTACACAAGCCAAATGAAAGGTCTTCAAACATACAGTTACAATACCTGTCCTTGCTCACATTATCTCAAGTTCCCCGCCTCCTAGTCCTATATCTCCACATTTCTTGTGCTTTTTCATTTCGAAAACTAGTCCACTCTGGAGTCGGTTGCATTGTAGAACTAACTTCATCAATTTCTTCTGCATCTGCAGTAGCCATCGATTCATTCGGTGCTCTTCCCAATAAGCTCTTCTCTAGTCGTCAATCCCGGCTTCTTGTCGAATGAAGTTATGAAGAAGGCAGCAGGCGTGAACAATTCTGCTAAGCACATCGGGGGAGAACCACGTGGTGTCGCGTAGTATAGCCCACTACATTTTGAGCACACCAAAGGTTCTCTCTATGACATTTCTTGCACTTGAATGTTTCATGTTATAATATTCTTTAGCTGTTTGTGGTTGGTTGTTTTCCCACTCTTTAAGATGGTATCGTTGACCTCTAAAAGGGGTTAGAAATCCCTCGTAGTTTGCATATCCGGCGTCACACAAGTAATATGATCCTAAATGAGCAATATTAATGTGTAAGGTAGATGCTCAACAAATTAATGGACGTACGATAGAACTATCTAGGTGAGATTACCTTTGGGTACTGTTAAGCCACTTGGTCTGGACACAGCATCACGCAACTCCCTCGTATCGTGGGCAGAACCTTCCCAACCAGATAGACAGTAGATGAACTCACCATCCAGATTAAAACTCCTAAGACATTGATTGACACTTCACCCTTTCTGTTGCGATATCTAGGTTGGTCTATTATTTTAGTGCGGACCTTCACGTGCGTCCCATCAAGTGCGCCTAAGCATTTCTGCAAAATAACTACTTTTCAATCCAAATCGCCTTACGATAGATGGGAAGAAGGTTGTGTAGTAGATGGGAAGAAGGATATAACCTTGAAGTGTTTCCAATTCACGTGCTGGCAATGGTCGGGAACAGATACTGGTTTGCGATATAAGGTTCGATGCAGGTTTAGAATAGATGACAAGACCGTGTGGATGACAACACAAATTGTTTTGGATGAACGACCGAAGTGGAGTTGTAATATTCTGTTCTTGGTGTTGTGTCCCACAGTGTGCAAGAACATCACAACCATCTCGTCCACGTCAACGTTGTTTGTTCTTTGAAGCCCACCCTCATTCACCAATGTCATACAATGTCACGTCAACTTTTGAAACACATCCATTTTGACCCTAATTGTATAAAGGCTTGACGAGTCACTATGCTTTATTGCTTTGAATACAAAATCTGCTCGAGTTCGAGCACCACGCAACAAACTATCGAGCAAACCTCTCCCACCCACACGTCGGATTACTGGTCGACGTTGACATTCCAGCAGAGAGAGCAGATGGATCAATAGATACGAGACAAACATGGCTGCTAGTCTACGTTTTCTTTGCTTCAATGCTACCGGCATCAACCTCGCCATGAATCTACAAACTACTACACACATATGAAAATTTTAACATAAAGTTGCAGAGAAGTATGACTCATGTTCTGATATGATTAATTCAGCTATTATACACCTGTTAGTTGGCCTAATCTAATTTCATAAGCTTGTTTGATTGGTGATTTATATTGGTTCTTAAATGTGCATATGATGATGGCTAGTTATTGAACATATAAATTAGCTTCCGAATTTTGCTTTTTCTATGCTCTGTTCACATGCTCAATTCATACCATTATTCAATTGTAGTTCAATATATATTAGTAGAAGAAATTAATATCTTTTACATTGGTTATATGCAATAGCTTATTAGATAAAGTCATAAAGCATATGTTTTAATAATATATACATATGCAATAAAATAAGGAGATATTTTCGAGTTGGAGTTAGTGCAGAAGAATGAATATTATTATTAGAAGAATAGAGCAGTGAAAACGAAACTGCATATGAAAATAAATATATGAATATGAATATGAATAGAAGTTTATATGTAAAGTTTATCTACAGTAGCTATAAACCATATGAAAACGAAAGTGCAGAAAATGAATAAAGTTATTATTATTATATTCGGCTGAAACAGTACGTTAGGTAGATGTGCAGATGATGATGATTCACTTTTCTTTCTTGGAGAAATAGGAGGCCTGACGCGGAGAAAGTGGGAACAAGAGAAAGCATTAAATAGAGGGTACATGACAATTGGGTTAATTAGGGTAAAATAAATAAAAACCCAATGTTGCAGTCCCATTTCAGTAGGTTTTGAAAAACCCAGCCGGCTGGGTTTTTAATGCCAGCCCGGTTTTGAAAGCCTCAACTGATGTTGGGCCCATTATCCACGGAAAACAAGGGTTTTAATGCCGGTTGGATTTCAAATGAATCCCCGGCCGAAAACTGGCGCGGAAAACGACGCCTAACTAACATAAATCAATATTGGTTGTACTCGTGTAATTAACTAACTGTTTACACCTAAAATTATATTGAGCAAATACTACATTGGAAAATACAAGAAATCAAGTGACTTTATTAGGCCATTAATTGCGTTAGTAATTAAACAGCATAAATCGGGTCATGACGTCATCTTTTTGGCCAATTTTCGTACTAATTATGTCCAGTATAGTATTTTGGCCATAACTCTTTCGTCCGAACTTTGGTTGATGAAAGGTCGGCGGTGATGGAAAGGTAATTTCGTTATATTTCCATCCATATGTAGTTGTCAACCCAGTTACACCAGACCAATGAGATGTGGCATCTGCAATATGACGACCAGAATATCACATTGCTTGTGTGTGCAGGTTTGCATGGCTTTATTAAGCTTTAATCATTCTGTTAAGTTAAAGAAATAAAGTGAGGCCATGAATTTACTATTTTGGCCTCACAAATGCTCCCCATCGAGTGGAAGCCTCCCATCAAGGTGGAAAGCTCCCGACCAAGAGGGAAACCCTAAGGTCGACTCCATGATGATGATGTCATCATGTCGACCTCCTCGCCAAGAGGGAAGCATCATATCAATCTACTCATCAAGATGTCGACCCATCGAAGTGAAGATCTCATGTCGATCTATCAAAATGAAGATCTCATGTCAACCCACAGAAGTGAAGATCTCATATCGACCCATCAAAGTGAGGATCACATGTCGACCCATCGAAGTGTAAACTTCATGTCGATCCATCGAAGTGAAGATCTCATGTTGACCCATCGAAGTGAAGATCTCGTGTCGACCCATCGAAGTGTAGACTTCCTGTCGACCCATCGAAGTGAAGATCTCATGTCGACCCATCAAAGTGAAGATCTCTTGTCGACCTATCAAAGTGAAGATCTCGTGTCAACCCATCGAAGTGAAGATCTCATGTCGACCCATCGAGGTGAAGATCTCATGCTGACCCATCAAGAGGGAAACCCTAAGGTTAACTCCATGGGGACGGTGTCATCATGTCAATCTCCTCATTATGACGAAACCCTAAGGGCTGACGTGATAATATCAAACCCTACCTCAGGAGTACAAGCTTCTGCCACCAACGTACTACTCCTCCAAGGCAGTTAAAGAGAGGAAACTGCCACCACCATAATGATAGCGATGTTGGAAGTAACCTCCATGGCAGTTACTTCCTCCAGCTGTAGTTACCACTCACATTTGTCTATAAATATGATAGGTATTCGACAGAGACAAGCCCCGCACAATCATACAAGTAGACACTCTGCCCAAATTTCTACTTTTCTCTGCAACTTCAGTTTCTGTAGCCATAGTTGTCTTTTCTTTTGGAGCTCTCTCAGAACCTCTATAGGAGTAGTATTATCAGTAGCAGTAGACATAGCCCAAAAACATCAAACACCCTCGTTCGAACTTTGTTTGGAGAGGTGTGAACCATGTAAATATTCCTTGTTCCAAAAAGTCAAAAGAGCATTTATTGTGTTCAGACACAAGAGTTTCTACCACCAGAAACAAATTGGCACGCTCGGTGGGACCTTGTGTTTGATATCATGGCTCCAAGGTGAAAGAACCCATAGGGTGAACTTCCATCCGGATCCGTGGAGGAGCAAGTGGCCAACATTGAACATGGCCATACAGTTGAAGATGTTTCTGGAATCCATGGTGAAGACAAGGAGGCTAGGCCACATCCTATGGCGCCAAGTGTTGATCTAGGTGAGGCAATCATGTCACTCTGCCAGATCATGGTGGAGCACCGCCATTTCATGGAGGTTACAATGGCAGGGAATGCCCATCAGGTTAACTCTCAAATTGAATCTTTAAGTTCTCATGTTGAAAGGCGTTTAAGTCAAGTATTTGATGTGGTAGTTAACAAAAATCAAACATATTTTTAAGAGTTTAGAAAATTTAATGACGCCTTTAGTTCAGTCTAGAGGCTTACCATTTGATGGTCTAGGATCGATGAGCAATGGGGTTGGGAATGTAAGCCCTCATCCTGCTAGTGGTCAGAATGGCCAACCATGGCAGGACAACCTCTCACCTCGAATGGCAAGTCAGCCACCTTCCCATCAACATGGAAATAATGGCGAAAATCATGCCACCACATCCAACACCCATGTTGAGCAACTGCCTACCCTAGGTTTTGCTCGACAACATATTCCAGAGGCTAGGCCATATATGGCCCCTGGCCGTCCATTCAATATGGATCATGTACAACCACGGCCTAACATGGAGGTACCCCACGTGCATATCCACCACCACCAATACCACCCTAAGTCAATCGACATGGAATGGATCCAACAAGATTCATGCCACCACCCAGGGGTACATGATAATAATAATTTAAAGGAACATGTGACACAAATGCTCAATGAGAATTTTGGCCTTGGAGGGAGGTCATTCATGCTGCCTGTGTATCGAAAGCCTTATCCAGCGTGGGTGGATAGACACCATCCCTTCCCTAGAGGCTTTATGGTACCCGAATTTACCACCTTCACGCGGACCGGTGATTAGTCTAGCGTGAAGCATGTTGGACGATTTATTGTCCAATGTGGTGATGTAGGTGACTTCATCATGCTTAGGTTGTTTGGAAACTCGTTGACAGGACCAGCCTTTGCTTGGTACGTCAACTTGCCTTTCAACTCCATTCAAAGTTGGCTACAGATGGAGCAGATCTTCCATGCCCAATTCTATAGATTTGAGCCAGAGGTTTCCATGGAAGACTTGGCATATATGCGTCAGCAGCCAGGAGAGTCAGTTGAGAGTTTCTTGACTAGTTTCAAGAACGCTTGAAACCGTTGCTTTGTCAATCTAACAGAAAGAGAGTTTGTCAAGCTGGCTCAATGGGGATTGAACTTCGAACTTAGAAAAAATTTCAGGATCGAGAGTTCTTTGACCTGCTCCAACTCATGTCATGTGTTGTTAGGTATGAATCTCTTCTCCACGAGAAGGAGAAGAGGAGGAGTGCCTCAAGGGGGCAATACCTCCCAAACTTTGATTATGCCATCCACCACATCGATGGCGGGGTTGGTGAAATTGAGGTTGACTTGGTCGAGATAGTTACAGGGAAACCTTATGTGTGTATTTCTTTGTCTAAAGATGACGTTGGGCCATAAGAGGGGATACCCAGTCGTGCTCCCATCCAACCAAGGAAGTACTGATTTGATGTGGCAAAGGAATACTTGATATTTGACCAACTTTACAAGGATGGTCAAGTCAAGCTCTCTGGGGGGTCATAACCTCTCATCACGTGATAAGTTAAAAGGAGACGATATTGCAAATGGCATAATAGCAAGTCTCACTCTATGGACTCATGTGTGGTTTTTCGAAATATTTTACAAGATGCCATTGAGAAGGGATGCATCAAGTTCCCTGAGCCAATGAAAGATGCCATGTTGGTTGATATAGATCCTTTTCCCACCACAGTTAGTGTGAACATGGTTAACCATGATTTCTCCAAGATTGGGTTGCCTCGGTTCAAGCTGGTGTTGGACACAATGTCGTCTCAAGAGGGTAGTTTGTCTTCGAATGTACAATCCGCTCCTATCTCACTAGGTAGACAAGATGAGGAGAAGTTGTGTGTCAAGTGCAAAAGGAGTCTCAACTTCGATGATGTGAAACCAAGCAGGCCCGTCTATCAGAGGCTTGGCCCTCCTCCCAATAGGCCAAGGTATCCACCGTATCAGAGACAGGTGGAGGGAGTGCGACAACCAATCGGATGGAATCCAAGGCAATGGTTGGCTCCTATCCATCCCATAAATAGGACCTTTCGAATTCCCAAAGTGCCACATGGTGGTTGGCGTAACTATGATATCCGACGTCAACAACCAGTAGCATTCACTGAATTGACAAGGAATCAGAAGAGAAGGTTCCTCCGCAAGGATGCTCATAGTCATAGAGGCCAACATGAGATGGCCCATAATGATATGGGGAGGATGCAACAGTATGAAGCAGAGGATACCCTTCAAGCTGATATCAAGGTGGACAACTCCATGTCCTCTGGTCTCAAAGTCACTGTGTTGGGAAAGGGCAAGCGTGTCCAAGCCCCAAGGATTGAAGAGGTGGAAGAGAAGGTGGAAGATAACCTTTAGATAGATTATGTATTTTGACTATATGATGCGGGGTATGATGCTGACATTGATGATGTGATGATCGATGTGGATCATCCAAACCATGGGTTTGAGAGGAACGATAAGAAGGATGATGGTGATGACCAAGGCCCTCCTATAACCATCAAGTTTGGAAGCTTGCCACCCACGGTGGCTACAAACTACATACTCTCAAGGATTTTCCACTCCAAAGAGGAGGACCAACATGTACATGTGGAAAGTGGAGAATCGGATGAGGAAGTAATGGAGGATCAACCAGTGGCACACCTAGTCGGGGAATTAAATCAACTTGATATGGATGACGAGCCATGGAGTGTGAAGATGATTTGGTTGGGGTGTAGGATCGACTTGGCCACAGAGGCCAAGGGACAATACAAAAGTTCACAATGATTGTTGAAGGGGCTATATGAAGCAGGCCACAAACATGTGGGTTTAATTACTTGGTGAAGATGGAGGATGTTATCCTTTCTATGTGTTGTACCAAGGACCAGAGGAGACGATGACGTGCTTCCAATAGAAAACCCTACGTGGGGCCCAGATTTTGATGAACCTAAGAGCTCATTAACAAAGGAGGGTAGCTTTCCCAATGAGGAGGCTGTCATGTCAGTGGTGGCCTCAAAAGGGAAGGGTATAATGGAAGAGAATTCGAGTGATATACCTAACCACCTTGTGGTATTCAAGGAGCCAGAGCCAAGCATGTTAAGGAATCTAAGGCCCCTCTATATTAAGGCAAGGTTGGATGAAGTGCCAGTCTCAAGGGTCGTGGTTGACAATGGCGCAGTTGTGAATGTGATGACAACAAGGATGTTGAAGAAGTTTGGTAAGAACGCAGGTGACTTGATCCCTATTGAGGTGTTCGTCACTAGCTTCAATGGCGGGTCCACTTTGGCGAGAGGGATCTTGCTAGTGGTAGTAGGAGTTGAAAGCCAGGAGAAGACGAGTTCCTTCTTCGTTGTGGATGGTGTTGTTAGTTACAATGCCCTACCGGGGAGAGATTGGATCCATGCAAGTAAATGTGTTCCATCATCATTACATCAGTGCATGATGTTGTGGAACAAAGAAGGGATGGTTGTGATCATTCAAGCTGACACAAAACCATTTGTAGTAGGAGCCAACTGTGCTAAAGCCCATTTATACCATGGTGATTTTGGCCCATTAGAGGTTAGGGCTATGGATGGAGGACCATGTACGGTGGTCATCTCGAGTGCCAAAGTTTTGAGTAAGGCATGCATTGATCCATTGACAGAGATAGTGAGACCATCCATGTTCTCCTTTGATGGTCCACCTGATACCACCAAAGTTGCTGATGATGAGTAGACCACCTCAAGACAAGGTGGTGAGGGAGGCCGAAGTCACGGCCTTAAGAGAGAGGTTGGCCATCTACCAATGTGAGTAGAAGCTAGTATGTGATGAGCCTGTGTTGATGGTTGATTGTGTTCCAGATGATGATTCGCTTGAACAAGGCAAAAAGACAAGTCTTAATGAAGAGGACGACGAACACATTGCCGCATGTGATATACTAGAGGATATCAACTTCGGCACTAAGGAGGATCAACGTCCCATCTTCATTAGTGCCAAGCTCAGTGAGTTTGAAAAGTATGAGTTAATCAAGATCAAAATAAAGAACTATGTTTTGATGGTCGAAAACTTGTTCAAGAGAAGACCATATGGTTTGTTGGGGGGCAATAATACCTTTCAAGCCACGATTGAAGTTCATCAACATTGCACGTATCTAAAGTCTTACGTTCCTTCTAATTGGGACGTATGGGGTTATTAATCTTGACATACCACGCCACCAAGGTGGTATCCCATGCCATACCTTACCTTTGATGAAGAAAGGTAGCCACGTAGTCTCATTTCAGTAAAATGTTGGCTTTGGTGCGGAAGTTTGAAATCATGTCACCGAGATGGCATCCCACATGCATGATGACTTTTTTCATGTAAGAAAAGCGACTATCACCACCTTACATAAGATGAATATGTAATTTAAATATGAAAATTTTAGAGTCATGAGTGCAAGCCATTAGATGGCAAGTAACTGGCACAATACATCGCGCGTGAAAAAAAAAACTAGACAGGGGGGGGGGGGGAGGGGCGAGATGAGGTTGCCTTGATTGTTCTAAGTGTGTTGACGAAGCCAATATTTGGCCTTAATTAACACAGTCGGTGTCAAGCAACTTAGTCTACAATTCTTGTGCACTAAGTTTTTGGGGGTATTTGTTTACACCTAAAATTATATTGAGCAAATACCACATTAGAAAAATACAAGAAATCAAGTGGCTTTATTAGGCCACTAATGGCCTTAGTAATTAAACAATATAAATCGGGTCATGACGTCATCTTTTTTGGCCAATTTTCGTAATGATTCTGTCCAGTATAGTATTTTGTCCAAACTCCGATTGATGAAAGGTTGGCGGTGATGGAAAGGTAATTTCGTTATCTTTCCATTCATGTGTAGTTGTCAACCCAAATCCACAAGACCAATGAGATATGACATCTGCAATATGACGACCAGAATACCACATTGCTCGTGTGTGGAAGTTTGCATGGCTTTATTAAGCTTTAATCATTCTATAAGTTAAAGGGATTAAGTGAGACCATGAATTTACTATTTTGGCCTCACGAATGGTCCCCATTGAGTGGAAGCCTCTCCGTCAAGGGGGAAACCCTAAGGTCAACTCCATGATGATGATGTCATCATGTCGACCTCCTCCCCAAGAGGGAAGCATCATATCAATCTCCTCATCAAGAAGTCGACCCATCGAAGTGAAGATCTCATGTCGATCTATCAAAATGAAGATCTCATGTCGACCCACAGAAGTGAAGATCTCATATCGACCCATCGAAGTGAGGATCACATGTCGACCCATCGAAGTGTAGACTTCATGTCGACCCATCAAAGTGAAGATCTCATGTCGACCCATCGAAGTGAAGATCTCGTGTAGACCCATCAAAGTGAAGATCTCGTGTCGACCCATCGAAGTGAAGATCTCGTGTCGAACCATCAAAGTGAAGATCTCGTGTCGAACCATCAAAGTGTAGACTTCATGTCGACCCATCAAAGTGTAGACTTCATGTCGACCATCGAAGTGAAGATCTCGTGTCGAACCATCAAAGTGAAGATCTCGTGTCAACCCATCGAAGTGAAGATCTCATGTCGACCCATTGAGGTGAAGATCTCATGTTGACCCATCAAGAGGGAAACCCTAAGGTTAACCACATTGGATCGGTGTCATCATGTCAATCTCCTCATTATGACGAAACCCTAAGGGCTGACGTGATCATATCAAACCCTACCTCAGGAGTACAAGCTTCTGTCACCAACATCACTACTCCTCCAAGGCAGTTGAAGAGAGGAAACCACCACCACCACGATGATAGCCACGTTGGAAGTAACCTCCATGGAAGTTACTTCCTCCAGCTATAGTTACCATTCACATTTTTCTATAAATATGAGAGGTATTCGGCAGAGACAAGCCCCGCACAATCATACAAGCAGACACTCTACCCAAATTTCTACTTTTCTCTGCAACTTCAATTTCTGTAGCGATAGTTGTCTTTTCTTTTGGAGCTCTCTCAGAACCTCCATAGGAGTAGTAGTCTCAGTAGTAGTAGACATAGCTAAAAAACATCAAACACACTCTTTCGAACTTTGTTTGGAGAGGCGTGAACCGTGTAAATATTCCTTGGTCGAAGAAGTGAAAGGAGCATCTATTGTGTTCAGACACAAGAGTTTCTACCACCAGAAACACTAACGTACGTGTTGGTTCCTGGAAAGCATATAACCCAATACCAATACATGATAAATAATCAGTTAGCAGCTTGATTAATTTCATCATTCTGACCGCCGTCGTGAAGCGATGTGCCACACTACAAGAATCTTAGTTTTCAGCTACGGAAATATTGCTACGGTAAAAATACCATTGCTAAAAGTTAAGCTTTTGCCGACGGCTTCAAAAGTTGGTCGCTGAAAGTTTAAAATATTTAGCGACGGTCCCTTTTTGGTCGCAAATGGTCTTAATCTTTCAGCGACGGTATATTTGGTCACCTACTATCATACTTTGTCGTCTTTTGTTTGGTGTTTACTGCGACAGTTCTTGTTTGGTAGCTGAAAGTTTTATTTGCATTAGCGACGGACAAATCCGTCGCCATAAACTTATGCTCTGTGGCGACTGTTCTTTGGTCGCAGAAGTGTTAACCGACTTAATATTAAAAATTGCCAGCTGTGGGTATCGAACCTGCGTCAAAATTTCAAGTACTGATCCTCTGCCGTTTGGGCTGGACTACATCTGTTGTCTGTCAACTCTTTCCATAGTGATTTGTTTCTTTCTTGAATGATTTTCTTAATATTCTAAACGTGAAGTCCAAACATATCCATTTTCTATCAGCTCCGAAACCTCGAAACTTCTATTTCCTTAATTCTCCGCGCCAAACTGAACTCTAGCCCCAAATCTCCCCGCCAAACGCAAAACCCCTTTCTCTGCTCCCCCGAAGTCTCTCGTCACCCCTTTCTCTGCTCCCCCAAATTCTCTCGTCACCCCTTTCTCTACTCCCCGAATTCCCTCGTCACCCCTTTCTCTGCTCTAATGCCTTCACCCAGAACCCAATATCCTCTTCACCCGTGACCTATTTGAACCCTAGCTTTTGTTTTGGAGATTTTGAACGCAGAACCAGTTTCCTCTCCGCTAACCTAGATCTCAGTTTCTTGCCCTCCTCCAGTGCCGATAGTGCTTCTTGCTTCCACAAATTTGCTCGAATTTGAACTACGAACAGGTTTATGTTGCTTCTTATTTGAACCTTAAGTTTCTTTATTTTGGAGATTTTGAGTTAATCTATTGATTAAAACTTTCACACACTGTCTCGCAGATGAAACCGAGGAAGAAAACAAGAATGGAGCAATGACTTGCAGTGAGCTCTGAATTCAGGTAATCTTGGTGCTTGTCATTCTGTTTCTTCCTTCAACTGAAGTGTTTCTCAACTAAATAGGTCATTCTATTTCATTTTGTCTCTTCCTTTAACTCATGGTTTGTCAACTACCATAATCGCCAGTACTTGATTCATGGTTTCTGTTTAGTGTTTATGCGTAAGCACTATGGTTTTTCATTCATGGTTTGTCAACTGAGGTCTGTGTAAGCACTATGGTAATTTATTAATTATATATATAAGATCTTCTCTATAATCTGGTGTAGGGAAAAATAATGAGGGATAGGTTTTTGCTAAGGGAAAATAAGGAAATGGAAACTGCTAACCACTTGTTGATTATTAGAACACACTCCATAGTTGTAGGAAATGAATGAACAAATAAAAAAACGTTTAAGTGTTGGTTAGTCTGGTGTATGTGTGTATGACTTTATGGCAGACTTAACAAGGTTGTTCAAGTGGGTTATAGGGTTGGTTCCGGCTTGGGGGTTGGTGTGAGAGAGTAAGAGTTCTGATTTTGGGGCTTCATTGTGGCTACTGGGTTTTGGGGAATTGGAGAAGTGGATGTACAGTGGAGTGCTTTACTCCCTGTACCTCCAGCCGTTTTGGCATCTGCTTTGGGGGGGAGAGTTTGATTTTGGGATTGGGTTAGGGGATATTCGGTTTGGGAGATTGGGAGGGGGCTTGTTCTGATTGTCTAACCTCCTTGTACAGTTACTTATTGATTTATATATACTAGCATTCATTCATCAAAAAAAAAAAAAACAAAACCAAGGTTGTTCAAGTGTATTTGAAGTGTACAGAAGGTTGGTTTGGGTTTTAGTTAATAGTGTGTAGGGGCTTGCTATTCTCCCTCTTTTTGTTCACTCATACATTATAAATAAACCCCTTTTTTTCGCTAGGGAAGGGGGTTTAATCATGTATATAAATAATTATGTTTTGGTTGTTTGTCTTTGCTGGTGGTTGTAAGATGTGCAGGGTTTTCCACTTGGTACTTCTATGAAGTGCCAATCTTCTATTCATTATTCAATTATTAGGGTCAATCATAGAGTTCATTTTCTAATGATTAGTGTCAATCATAGAGTTTGTCCATCTGTTAAAATCTACCCCACATCTAATATTTATCTGAAGATTCCTGGATTTTTTTCTTTTGCAGTTTCGTTCCAGTTTTAAGTTCTAAAACAACAAGGTTTCATTGAGAGGCGAGAGGTATGGACTCTGAGTTCACTTGACTTTTTTGTATAAGAGGTAATTCATTCATATAAGAAAAGTTATAATTACATTAAGTACTTCAACTTCGCATTACTAATTCAACAATGATTAGTAACCATGTTCAACATATCTTCTATATGAAGCAACCATTGTATACTCATACATTATGGTTTAACCATGTACATAAGTGAATTATATATTACAAGTGAATTACACTTGTATATCTAGGAAATATGATCCACTAACTGAGCAAGTAAACAATTTCATGAATTGTTCTTTGCTTAACTGAGACATGTAATCACAGGAAGTCGGATTAGCTTGTCATAACAAGTGTACTTTATTCGATGGATAAATCATGGATGGAGAAAAGAAGATTTAGTGTAGAATATATTGAGGGTGTTTGCTCATTCATGCATTTCGTTCAAGACCATTTAGGACATGATATTGATATTCATTGTCCGTGCAAATCCTGCCTTAATGTCTTCCAAGAACCTCAAGAAGTTGTACTCTCACATTTGATGATTAATGGTATCGATGTCGGGTATACAAGGTGGGTCTACCTTGGTGAGCAATTTAACACCAATGTCAATGATTTAAATATGCTTGACAATGACGTAGTACAAGAGGATGAGGACGAGGATGAGAATGAGGATGAGGAGGATCATCTTTTTGATTTACTAGATGAACATGAAGATTTCATCCGCAATGAGGATAGCTTGGAAGGTGATGTCAATTACAGGGGGCATGCAGACTATATAGAAATGCTTGAACAAGCACAAAAGGAGTTATATCCTAGTTGCACAAATTACTCACAATTGTCATTTACGGTGAAATTGCTACACTTAAAAGTGTATAATAAATGGAGTAACAAGTCCTTTGACATGCTACTGAAGCTATTGAAGGATATCTTGCCCGAAGGAAATTTAGTTCCCACTTCTTACTACGTGGCAAAAGGTATGTTGCGTAGTCTTGGGTTAGGATATACCCCAATTCATGCATGCAAGTATGACTGTGTATTGTTTTGGAATTCCAATGAGCTTCTTGAAGCATGTCCAATATGCAAAACATCAAGGTGGAAAATAAATGATGGCAAAGGAAAGAAAATTCCTTGGAAGATCTTACGTTACTTTCCACTCAAACCCAGACTTCGTAGACTATTTATGTCAACCAGGACAGCGTCAGAAATGAGATGGCACAAGGAAAAGCGTAATGATGATGGTTGGCTTAGACATCCAGCCGATTCACAAGAATGGAAGGATTTTGATAAAGAGTTCCCATGGTTTGCTGAGGACTCCAGGAATGTTAGGCTTGGTCTTGCAAGCGATGGGTTTAACCCTTTTGGTAATATGAGTACTTCATATAGTATGTGGCCTGTTGTATTGATGCCATATAACTTACCGCCTTGGATGTGCATGAAAGAACACTTTCTCTTCTTAACCTTGCTAATTCCAGGCCCTACTGCACTTGGGAAGGACATTGATGTTTACATGCAACCATTGATCGATGAGTTAAGAGAGTTGTGGCTCGATGGTATACAAACATATGATACCCACACAAAAAGTGCATTTCAACTTCATGCTGCAGTGTTGTGGACAATAAATGATTTTCCAGCGTATGGAAATTTATCAGGATGGAGTACAAAAGGATATCTTGCATGTCCAGTATGTAATAAGGATACTCCTTCTGAAAAATTGACAAGCGAAATAGGATATTTGGGGCATCGTCGCTTTTTACCTATTAATCATAGATGGCGAAAAGATAAAAAGTTCAATGGGAAACATGAGATTCGACTTCGACCCTCGTTCTTAAGTGGTGAAGAAGTTGTTGCGCAGTTAGCACAAGTGACTGAGAGACTTCCTGGAAAACATCCACACATTCAAAACAAAAGGAAACGTCCTATCCTTGATTTGAACTGGGTGAAGCGAAGCATATTTTTCACCCTTCCATATTGGCAAAAATTAAAGTTGAGACATAACTTGGATGTTATGCATATTGAAAAGAACATATGTGATAATGTGATCGGGACTTTGTTGTACATTACAGGTAAAACAAAGGATACATTCAAGACTAGACAATATTTACAATCAATGGGAATAAGGAAAGAATTGCATCTTGTAAAGAGAAGGGATGGAAAGTTTGACATGCCTCGTGCTTGTTATACTATGACGAAAGAGGAAAGAAAAGGCTTTTGTCAATTCCTCAAGGAAGTCAAATTTCCTGATGGTTATGCTTCCAACATTTCTCGTTGTTCAAATGTAGTGGAAGGAAAATTATCAGAATGAAAAGCCACGATTGTCATGTTTTACTTCAGAGATTATTGCCTGTTGGGATTCGAGGATCCACGGATGAACGCGTTGTGGGGGTTTTGGCTGAGTTGGGAAATTTCTTTCATTGTTTGTGTTGCAAGGCAATAAATATAGATGCGTTGGAGAAGTTGGATAACGATATTATCATCATTTTGTGCAAGTTAGAGATGATATTTCCTCCTGCTTTTTTTGACGTAATGGTTCATCTTGCAATCCACTTACCGCAAGAAGCAAGACTTGGTGGTCCTGTACAGTATAGATGGATGTATCCAATTGAAAGGTATGACCCCCTTTATAACCAAATGGTTGAGTTGTAGCATTGGTAGCCGTTATTTAAATGTAATTGGTTCAATTTCAGATATCTAGGGACTTTGAAAGGTTTTGTTCGCAATAGAGCTCGCCCAGAAGGATCAATTGCAGAATCATATCTAGTCATTGAATGTTTGACTTTCTGCTCAATGTATCTTGATGGAATTGAGACTCAGTTTAATGCCCCCAAGAGGAACTATGATATCGAAATAGATGATGAGCTATCTATATTCTCAAGTAAGACACGACCACTCGGAGCTCCAAACTATGTCCAATTACCAATAGAGGAGTTGGAAATGATGCATTGGTACGTGCTCAACAATTGCGAGGAGGTCCAACCATATATGGAGTACGTCCGAATAGCAATTTCTAGTTCTTAATTATGAAATTCATAATTTGGTGATTATCTTATGCGTGCTTTGACTAGGGAGCATCTGAATTCAATTCTTGTTGCTGACCCATCAAGAAAACAAGACATTCATAAATCTCAATTCCCAAAGTGGTTCAATGAACGGGTCAGTTGAATCAATAGTTCTTTTTATCATATTTCAATGGTGAAATTCACCTCATGATAAACAACATTATTTTGTGATTCGTACTTGATGGTTAAATACTTTTGTATTTGTAGATGACCCGTGACATCACAATCAATGAAACTGAACAGACATTAGCATTGCATTCATTATCTTGTTCACCCGCACCATGTGTTACCAAGTATACGGGTTGTGTTATCAATGGTGTTCGATTTCACACTAAGGATCGTGAGGAACGCCGTAAAAGTCAAAATAGTGGTCTTATCGTGCAAGGAAATCATAAACATGACATTATTAACTTCTACGGTGTGTTGGTGGACATTATTCAGTTGGACTACGTACGAGATAAAGTTGTGTTGCTCTTCAAGTGTGATTGGTATGATGCAGATAAACAAAAGTCGAGAATTGTGCAAGATGGTGCTCTTACGAGTATTAGAGTTGATCGTCTTTGGTATTTAAGTGATTCGTTTGTGCTTGCTACTCAAGCGAATCAAGTATTCTACATCAGTGATCCTAAATTGGGAAAAAATTGGTGGGTTGTTCACCAATTCAATCATCGACATATATTTAGTGGAGAGTTTGAGAACCAAAATGACGTTGACGATATAGAGTACAATGATGATGCGTACCAAGATGAGGAGTTGCCAAATGAGTCTGCTAAAGTAGTTGAAATCGGCATTGAAATTGAACATTCACTACGTCGAGATGATGTTATGCCCGAGGTGATCTCAACATCCATTCGAACATTACAAAATGTTGGTGAAGAGCAAGAACAAGTATCTCACCTTGAAAGTGTTGATGAAGATGATATTAATTTAGATTTTAATACCTCTGACGAAGAATCTGATTCCTTACATTATGATAGTGATTAAGGTAATATTGTAATGAAATTCAATTTTCTCACACTAAAATATTTACCTGTACATCTAGAAATGTCATTAAGCATCAAATGTAGATAGCATTATACAGCAAGTGTAGCACCATAAAGTCATTTGTTTGAAAAATCATTCTTCTCTTATTAATCATTCTTATTCAAATCTTGTATTTGATTTATTTCAGTATTGCTAATAATTCTTATGCTTTATTTCAACAGATCTCTTGGTACAACAAATCATGGCGCCAGGTTTGCCAAAGAAGCAAAATCAGCCCTCATCCTTAGTACAAGCCCAACGCGAGCATGCCTCCTCTATACTAAAGAGGAATACATTATTGGATGGGCCCCGTCCAACGACTAATGGATCACAAGGACAAGGTAATTAAAGTTTAATTTCATCACAGAAAAATGTGATTTAGCTTGCAATTGATACTGTGATTTACCATCGTAGGGAGAAAAAGGAACAATTTAAGTTCTTTCATCATTAAGGGAGCATCATCATCAGCTCGAACACAGACACTCATGAATACATATAAAGAAGTTGTGGATGCTTCGATCATGGAGGGAAAAACAGTAATGGTGACTATTTTTTCAATAATTCTCTTGCGTGCTAGATTATTTGCATTATGCTGTTGTTTACATACTGTATAGTGTTTTTAGTATTCATATTATTCTAACTTTGTGCTATCATTGTCATGGTTGTATTTGAACAGATACTCATGTTCCTACAACACTAGTCATGGAAAAAACAAGCAGTGCTCCACAAGAGTTGGCAACACCGAGTACTGCAACGACTCATTTGGATGGTGCACAACGACTCGAATGAATGAAGAAGGGAGTCCTTTTGGCACAACATCATCTGCAGCTGAGGAAGATTTGGAAGAAGAATTTATGGATCAGAGTATGTGACTTCCAAATATAATAATATATTGGGGATTTGGGTATAGTTATAATGTTTTAACACACTTGTTTTCATTGTATGTATAGATGACATCTCCCTCATGACAAAAAAGCGAGGTAGAGGAGTGACAAGAGGAGTTGGTTTGTCCAAGCGTAACCGTAGGGAAGCTAATAAGCTTGAGGTTTTCATTAATCCTGAATTTGGGCGTGCATTGATACCATATCAAAGCTCAAAATTTGGTAATGAATTGGGTCAGATTGCTCATGGATATGTTTGGCCCATCAGAAAAGACAAGGATGCCAGAAAGGCTATTTTTGGGGATGTTCTCCTTAAACTACAAGTTAGTAGCTTCAATAATCTTGAATTGTTTTGTACTAGTAAGAGATGTCAACATTTTTGTGAACATAAATATGTTTCTATTGTAGGTTAAGTTAAATATTGTGAATATAAGAGATCTTATTGTCCAAGAGAAAATTTGGCAACATTTTCTCTTACTAGTGAAGGGAAGAAGGGAAAGGTTGCACAAGATTTATCTAGGTAAGGGTGATGGTGAAACTGCAAAGAAGTTTAAGCCTAACGGTGTTCCTGAAGCTACGTGGAATTCAATGTGTGATTATTGGGATGATGAAAAAGTGCAGGTATGATTCTTAATTACCACAATGAAGTAGGTTGCTGCATGTTTAATTGATTTTGGTGCATGGGTTTTGTAAGGGCTGAGTTGTTGATTATTTTGTACCACAAACTGATTCTCATATTTTGATGTATTTGTATTGCAGGCTGTATGTAAGAAAAACAAAAGCAATCGAGCTAATCTGACCAAGCCTCACACTGAAGGGCCAGTTTGCTTTGTTGCGAGTTATCACGAGGAGGTAAAGTCTACAACTAGTTTCATTGTCAAGGCATTTATATGTACAATTACAGTACTCTTATTAAAATAATGAATGAACAATATAATAGTTCTGTTTGATTTTATTGATAGAGGAAGAAGAATGGTGGTGCTTTGAACTTGATAGAATTCTGGAAGAAATCACACACTAAGAAGTCTGGTGAATGGGCAACTGATGCATGTCAAATTGAATATGTGAGCTCACTCTTTAACAATTGTCATTAACTAGTTAATTGATTGTCTGTGGCTAGTTCTAAACATTGCATTCAACATTACACATTACACACAATATTACAACCTGATTTCATTCATAGCCAGCTGTCCCTCTCTATTGTGCATTTACACAATACTACTACATATTTGTTTTCTTTAAGCCTTTGGATTATATAAAATGTAGCTTAGTCATACTGAACACTATTGTCTGCTTTGTTTGAACCTATTATAACTTTCAAATATTATATGTTCTTTATGTGCTTTGGTGTAGGATAAAATGAATGAAAAGGTCAATGCGAGGAAGGATACAGACGATCCTATTGAACCCGATGCTGCTTTTTTTGAGGTACTTGGAACTGGGCATGGATACATCAAAGGACTTGGATATGGTCCTACTCCTCCGTCGGCAAAGAAAAAATACTTGGAAACAGAAAATGCAGAACTAAGGGAGCAAAACAACAAACTCGCTGAAGAGAACCAAGAACTTAGAGAAACTGTGAATGAGCTGAAAGCTAGACAAGCAATAGTTGATGAAAGGCAAGCAGCATCAGATGAAAGACAAGCAGCATCAGATGAAAGACAAGCAGCGGCTGAGGCAAGACAGGCAGTAGCTGATGCAAAACAAGCCGAGTTGAAGAAGTTATTGCATGATATGATGGCTCGAACCAGGTGAGACATGCCAAGTCACGAGTAAGTTTTCAGCCTGAGTGACTCTTTGTTGGTTAGTGTTTTAAACTGATTTGGTTTGATTCTCCATCTTCAGTACTTATTATGATACAAAAATTTCTGGTTTTGCTGTGTGAATGACTAATTGTAGGTTTGCCTTGTCTGCATTTGTTGATAGTGGTATTAGAATTGGGTGGATTAGATTCTTTGATGGTTCATCTTTGGCTTTTACTAGAGATAAGTGACGAGTTTGTTCTTTCTCTCCAAGTTTTGTTCTCTGATAGTTGTTTGGTTGTCGTTCCTGCTACCAGTCATTTTGATTATCTTGTAGTTGCTTGTGGAAGTTGGAATCCAACCTTAAGAGGTGCTGTTTGGAAAGATGATATTATTGTATGAGAAATTTAAACCAAAAGAAGTAGAATTCCATAGAATCCACCCTAAGAGCTGCTGTTTGGAAAGATGATATTGTTCTGGAAGGCATCCTTCTTTGTTGTTGTTTTGCTGGAAAGACCTTACTGTTGCTGTTGGTTTGAGGAGCAGTAGGCTGTTTGGATGTTCTGGTCTTGCTCTTTATTAATTTAGGCATTGTATAGCTGATTGGCATTTACATTCATCAAAAAAACTTTGTACATTTATCCACTTTCTATTTTCAGTTTGAGTATAGTACTGCTGCTATTTTAAATTAAGGTGGTGACATTAGTTTGAGTATAGTTTTGCTGCAATTTTAGATTTGATTTCAATTTTGAGTTCTACTTCCTATATACTGATGTATCTTTACTGTTTGGGTGTTATTATTATATATGCAGGTGAGAAAGAAGATTGGATGCTAAAAGGAGTTTTGTTCATGCATCCGGATTTTGGGTTTCGATTATATTCCATAATATTATATCAGTAGTCTATGACATTTGTTCCATAGTATTTAGATACTTGTGATGGAAAAATGTTTGTTCATCATTGTGTGATGACATATTTACATTTTTGTTAAGAACTTCATGACGTTGGTCATCGATGACACGTCTAGAAAAATATTTGCTAATGAATTTGGGTTTATGAAAGAAAGAATTATGTAATGTCTTATTTATATTGTTTGGACTTAAAATTGGTGAACACGGGTCTTGAATTGTAAGTGAAAGCTGCAAATTAAAATTACTTATTGGCGACCAAAAGTTGGTGGCAGAAAAGTAATTTATCGGCGACTAGAAAGTGGTCGCAAAAATAGGAACTATTGGCGACCACAAAGTAGTCGCAGAAAGATTAACTATTTGCGACAACAAATTGGTCACCAAAAGGTAAACCATTTGCGACCAAGTTGTGGTTGCAGAAAGTTAATACATTTGCGACCGAAGCAATGGTCGCCCAAAGGTTAACTCTTTGCGACGAAAACAGTGGTCGCAGAAAGGTGTGTTTTGGCGACCAAAAGTTTGGTCGCAGAAGAGTTTCAATTAGCGACCAAAATAATAAAACCGTCGCAAAGTTCATTAGGCGACGCTGTATACGCGACCAACCTTGCGACGGTAAATTTTTGTCGCAGAAGGTCTTTGGCAACCAGATTATGACTTTAGGCGACGGAAATTTCCGTAGCCAAAGATCAGAATTTTTGACACAATGCCGTCTCAAGAGGGTAGTTTGTCTTCGAATGTACAATCCGCTCCTATCTCACTAGGTAGACAAGATGAGGAGAAGTTGTGTGTCAAGTGCAAAAGGAGTCTCAACTTCGATGATGTGAAACCAAGCAGGCCCGTCTATCAGAGGCTTGGCCCTCCTCCCAATAGGCCAAGGTATCCACCGTATCAGAGACAGGTGGAGGGAGTGCGACAACCAATCGGATGGAATCCAAGGCAATGGTTGGCTCCTATCCATCCCATAAAGAGGACCTTTCGAATTCCCAAAGTGCCACATGGTGGTTGGCGTAACTATGATATCCGACGTCAACAACCAGTAGCATTCACTGAATTGACAAGGAATCAAAAGAGAAGGTTCCTCCGCAAGGATGCTCATAGTCATAGAGGCCAACATGAGATGGCCCATAATGATATGGGGAGGATGCAACAGTATGAAGCAGAGGATACCCTTCAAGCTGATATCAAGGTGGACAACTCCATGTCCTCTGGTCTCAAAGTCACTGTGTTGGGAAAGGGCAAGCGTGTCCAAGCCCCAAGGATTGAAGAGGTGGAAGAGAAGGTGGAAGATAACCTTTAGATAGATTATGTACTTGGACTATATGATGCGGGGTATGATGCTGACATTGATGATGTGATGATCGATGTGGATTATCCAAACCATGGGTTTGAGAGGAACGATAAGAAGGATGATGGTGATGACCAAGGCCCTCCTATAACCATCAAGTTTGGAAGCTTGCCACCCACGGTGGCTACAAACTACATACTCTCAAGGATTTTCCACTCCAAAGAGGAGGACCAACATGTACATGTGGAAAGTGGAGAATCGGATGAGGAAGTAATGGAGGATCAACCAGTGGCACACCTAGTCGGGGAATTAAATCAACTTGATATGGATGACGAGCCATGGAGTGTGAAGATGATTTGGTTGGGGTGTAGGATCGACTTGGCCACAGAGGCCAAGGGGCAATACAAAAGTTCACAATGATTGTTGAAGGGGCTATATGAAGCAGGCCACAAACATGTGGGTTTAATTACTTGGTGAAGATGGAGGATGTTATCCTTTCTATGTGTTGTACCAAGGACCAGAGGAGACGATGACGCGCTTCCAATAGAAAACCCTACGTGGGGCCCAAATTTTGATGAACCTAAGAGCTCATTGACAAAGGAGGGTAGCTTTCCCAATGAGGAGGCTGTCATGTCAGTGGTGGCCTCAAAAGGGAAGGGTATAATGGAAGAGAATTCGAGTGATATACCTAACCACCTTGTGGTATTCAAGGAGCCAGAGCCAAGCATGTTAAGGAATCTAAGGCCCCTCTATATTAAGGCAAGGTTGGATGAAGTGCCAATCTCAAGGGTCCTGGTTGACAATGGCGCAGTTGTGAATGTGATGACAACAAGGATGTTGAAGAAGTTTGGTAAGAACGCAGGTGACTTGATCCCTATTGAGGTGTTCGTCACTAGCTTCAATGGCGGGTCCACTTTGGCAAGAGGGATCTTGCTAGTGGTAGTAGGAGTTGAAAGCCAGGAGAAGACGAGTTCCTTCTTCGTTGTGGATGGTGCTGTTAGTTACAATGCCCTACCGGGGAGAGATTGGATCCATGCAAGTAAATGTGTTCCATCATCATTACATCAGTGCATGATGTTGTGGAACAAAGAAGGGATGGTTGTGATCATTCAAGCTGACACAAAACCATTTGTAGTAGGAGCCAACTGTGCTAAAGCCCATTTATACCATGGTGATTTTGGCCCATTAGAGGTTAGGGCTATGGATGGAGGACCATGTACGGTGGTCATCTCGAGTGCCAAAGTTTTGAGTAAGGCATGCATTGATCCATTGACAGAGATAGTGAGACCATCCATGTTCTCCTTTGATGGTCCACCTGATACCACCAAAGTTGCTGATGATGAGTAGACCACCTCAAGACAAGGTGGTGAGGGAGGCCGAAGTCACGGCCTTAAGAGAGAGGTTGGCCATCTACCAATGTGAGTAGAAGCTAGTATGTGATGAGCCTGTGTTGATGGTTGATTGTGTTCCAGATGATGATTCGCTTGAACAAGGCAAAAAGACAAGTCTTTATGAAGAGGACGACGAACACATTGCCGCATGTGATATACTAGAGGATATCAACTTCGGCACTAAGGAGGATCAACGTCCCATCTTCAATAGTGCCAAGCTCAGTGAGTTTGAAAAGTATGAGTTAATCAAGATCAAAATAAAGAACTATGTTTTGATGGTCGAAAACTTGTTCAAGAGAAGACCAGATGGTTTGTTGGGGGGCAATAATACCTTTCAAGCCACGATTGAAGTTCATCAACATTGCACGTATCTAAAGTCTTACGTTCCTTCTAATTGGGACGTATGGGGTTATTAATCTTGACATACCACGCCACCAAGGTGGTATCCCATGCCATACCTTACCTTTGATGAAGAAAGGTAGCCACGTAGTCTCATTTCAGTAAAATGTTGGCTTTGGTGCGGAAGTTTCAAATCATGCCACCGAGATGGCATCCCACATGCATGATGACTTTTTTCATGTAAGAAAAGCGACTATCACCACCTTACATAAGATGAATATGTAATTTAAATATGAAAATTTTAGAGTCATGAGTGCAAGCCATTAGATGGCAAGTAACTGGCACAATACATCGCGCGTGAAAAAAAAAAACTAGACAGGGGGGGAGGAGGGGGGAGATGAGGTTGCCTTGATTGTTCTAAGTGTGTTGACGAAGCCAATATTTGGCCTTAATTAACACAGTCGGTGTCAAGCAACTTAGTCTACAATTCTTGTGCACTAAGTTTTTGGGGTATTTGTTTACACCTAAAATTATATTGAGCAAATACCACATTAGAAAAATACAAGAAATCAAGTGGCTTTATTAGGCCACTAATGGCCTTAGTAATTAAACAATATAAATCGGGTCATGACGTCATCTTTTTTGGCCAATTTTCGTAATGATTCTGTCCAGTATAGTATTTTGTCCGAACTCCGATTGATGAAAGGTTGGCGGTGATGGAAAGGTAATTTCGTTATCTTTCCATTCATGTGTAGTTGTCAACCCAAATCCACAAGACCAATGAGATATGACATCTGCAATATGACGACCAGAATACCACATTGCTCGTGTGTGGAAGTTTGCATGGCTTTATTAAGCTTTAATCATTCTATAAGTTAAAGGGATTAAGTGAGACCATGAATTTACTATTTTGGCCTCACGAATGGTCCCCATTGAGTGGAAGCCTCTCCATCAAGGGGGAAACCCTAAGGTCAACTCCATGATGATGATGTCATCATGTCGACCTCCTCCCCAAGAGGGAAGCATCATATCAATCTCCTCATCAAGAAGTCGACCCATCGAAGTGAAGATCTCATGTCGATCTATCAAAATGAAGATCTCATGTCGACCCACAGAAGTGAAGATCTCATATCGACCCATCGAAGTGAGGATCACATGTCGACCCATCGAAGTGTAGACTTCATGTCGACCCATCAAAGTGAAGATCTCATGTCGACCCATCGAAGTGAAGATCTCGTGTAGACCCATCAAAGTGAAGATCTCGTGTCGACCCATCGAAGTGTAGACTTCATGTCGACCCATCGAAGTGAAGATCTCGTGTCGAACCATCAAAGTGAAGATCTCGTGTCGAACCATCAAAGTGTAGACTTCATGTCGACCCATCGAAGTGTAGACTTCATGTCGACCCATCGAAGTGTAGACTTCATGTCGACCCATCGAAGTGAAGATCTCGTGTCAACCCATCGAAGTGAAGATCTCATGTCGACCCATTGAGGTGAAGATCTCATGTTGACCCATCAAGAGGGAAACCCTAAGGTTAACCACATTGGATCGGTGTCATCATGTCAATCTCCTCATTATGACGAAACCCTAAGGGCTGACGTGATCATATCAAACCCTACCTCAGGAGTACAAGCTTCTGTCACCAACATCACTACTCCTCCAAGGCAGTTGAAGAGAGGAAACCGCCACCACCACGATGATAGCCACGTTGGAAGTAACCTCCATGGAAGTTACTTCCTCCAGCTATAGTTACCATTCACATTTTTCTATAAATATGAGAGGTATTCGACAGAGACAAGCCCCGCACAATCATACAAGCAGACACTCTGCCCAAATTTCTACTTTTCTCTGCAACTTCAATTTCTGTAGCGATAGTTGTCTTTTCTTTTGGAGCTCTCTCAGAACCTCCATAGGAGTAGTAGTCTCAGTAGCAGTAGACATAGCTAAAAAACATCAAACACACTCTTTCGAACTTTGTTTGGAGAGGCGTGAACCGTGTAAATATTCCTTGGTCGAAGAAGTGAAAGGAGCATCTATTGTGTTCAGACACAAGAGTTTCTACCACCAGAAACACTAACGTACGTGTTGGTTCCTGGAAAGCATATAACCCAAAACCAATACATGATAAATAATCAGTTAGCAGCTCGATTAATTTCATCATTCTGACCGCCGTCGTGAAGCGATGTGCCAACTGTATGCTTCTAGTCCTAGCACATTGCCGTCATTTGCACCAATGGAGATTTCACATGAAAAGAACATACTAAACTCCAAATATAACAAGCTGATTAGCCAAAACATTATAACAACCAAAGGCTGAACGGAGCATGACAAAGCATGACCTATACTCTACTTGTATTGTATAAATAGGGAAAATAGCACTTTGGCTCCCTCTACTTTGCCAACTTAACAAATAGCCCCCTCTACTATAAATCACTCATTCTACCCCCTCCTACTTTGACTACTTTGCCGTTTTGGTCCTTCCGTTTCAACTTTCATCTTCTTAATATTAAATCTGGACACATTCACACACCAACAGAGAGAGATATCAGAGGTAGGAGATCAAAAGTTAGTTAGGGAGGTAATTTGGGGAGGGATCACGAAGAGTATGGTGAAATACAAATGATTTTAAAACCACATTTTATTCATCAATTTCATCCTATCTAACCATATATATACGTATATTCCTTATTAAAAACGCTTAGTAAACTAATACATGGCTATTGGGGCTAACGTGGTGTACTGAACGTGCATCAATTAACGTTACGAATACCGAAGTTGGAACGGAAGGACCCGAATGGCAAAGTGGTCAAAGTAGGAGGGGGCAAAACGAGTGATTTATAGTATAGGGGGGGCTATTTGTTAAGTTGGCAAAGTAGAGGGAGCCAAAGTGCTATTTTCCGATATAAATATGATTGGAGTTGCATTGTTCCGTAAATAAGTTTTGTTCTCTATTTTGATTCACAGTTGGAATTTGATGTTAATTATTGATACGAATAAATTATCACTTCATTTTTGTTTTACTAGCTAGGTTTTCTATCATAATTTAAGATAAATTACTTAAGTCCTTTATATATATAATAAAATAATATCAAGATAAATAAATAGGAATAACAGCACAGCACAGCACATCACATCACTCATTTAAAATAGAGTTTTCTGTTTGACAACGTAATTGAATAGCGTCGTTAGGTTCCAACGGCACGCGATCTGCGTCCAACCAAATGAAGGTTGGGCCGATCCAACCCATTTAATCGGAGGGCAGTTTCGTCCTTTTAACAAACAAAAAAATAAACCTTTCCTTCCGTCCTCTTCTCACCTGCCCCTCCCAGATTCGTAACTCCGGCGACGACCCCTACCGCTGTCGGCTTCAAGCCACTGGCCTCTACCATCGCCGGCGCTCTTCATCATCGGACGGCCGGAGCACATGAGGCGCAGCTTCGAGGACTGAGACTTCGGCGGCTACTGCTCATCGTAGAAGGAGCTGCGCGAACGAGGTGAGGAATCTGCTGAATCCTGATATGGCCGCCGCGCGGTGGCGGCGGGAAAGCCACCAGAAGTAGGTGTGACGGCGGATACAGCGACGGAGAGAGGTGGAGCCGAAGAAGGAGGCGGTTGAGGAAGCGGCTGTGTCTGGGGGGCCATGCGGAGGCAGGGGAACCAAGAGGAGACGGCGGAAAGGCCTACGGCGGCGGCTGCGGAAGGAGTGAGGTGGAATTGAGAATTAGTGAGAAAGAGAGAGAGAAAGGGGGGATTTAGAGCAGATGAAATTATAGTTACTTTTTTTTATATTTTATTTTATTTTCTCTGTCTTGAATTTCCAACTTGCATACCTTTTGAAAGTTCAAATAATTAATATTTAAATGGGTTAAGGGATGATGATTGTTTTTGGGTGGGTTTGCTGGGGGGGTAATTGGGAACTGGCTGTGGCGTGCTTTTGGGTTTGCTCATATTGACTTTTCTGTTTTTCTAGGGGTGGGTTGGGTTCGGCTGCACTGTTTCCATTTGCAGGTCATGCAATGGTTGAACAGATTTGTATGGACTGTTTCGTTTACTTGTGATATATATATTTACACCTTATCAAAAAAAATATTTAAATGGGTTAGTTTGAGTGTTTAGTATTAATAATTACAGTTTTAGTCACTAAATTTTATGTTGTTGACAATGTTGGAATAATCTTTGACTATATAATTGCTGGTTAACTTGTTAACTCGATTAGATAATTAGTTAATTCGATTGTTAACTAGTTAACTCGATTGTTAACTAGTTAACTCGATTGGTTAACTAGTTAACAAGTTAATAAGTTAACTAGTTAACAATTTGATAACTAGTTAAGAATTTGATAACTAGTAAACTCGATTATTGGTTAACTAGTTAACTCGATTAGATAACTAGTTAACTCGATAAGTTAACTAGTTACGTCGATTGGTTAACTAGTTAACTAGTTACGTCGATTTGTTAACTAGTTAACTAATGTTGATAACAACTTATCAAACAAAAAACGTTGTTAACTAGTTATCAGATAAAAACCATGTTAACTAGTTATCAGTTAAAAAAATACTGTTAACTAGTTAACAACAAAAAAATGTGTTAACTAGTTAACTAATTTTGATAATTAGTAATTAACTAAATTTTTTTGTTAACTAGTTATCTAAATCATGATGTTAACTAGTTATCAAACAAAAACGTTGTTAACTAGTTATCAGATAAAAACTATTTTAACTAGTTATCAGTTAAATAAAATACTGTTAACTAGTTAACAGCAAAAAAATGTGTTAAGTAGTTTTTTTAAAGAAAAAAAACTAAAAAAAAAAATTTCAGGAAAAAAAAAATTTGTCGGAGTCTCGCCGGAAAGTCACCGGCGACGGCGGCCGGTCGCCGGAAAAGTCGCCGGCGGCGATGTCGGCCGCCGGAGAGCCAACGGCAGTATTTGGAAATTAAATTATTTATTTTAAATATAATAACTGGAAATTAAATTATTTATTTTAAATATAATAATTAAATTATGTGTGTAAAGTCCTATATACCCCTAACAATCTAGACCATTGGATTGGTCAAAGAGTCAAAAGGTGATCTAATGGTTGAGATGAATGTTGGAAGTTTTCAACCCTTGGAATTGGTTGGATGGGGATCAGCTGCCAGGTTCCAACAAGGTTGACTCCGGCGGGCATCTATTCCTAATTCAGATCGCCACCCTCTATATAAATGCATATTAACCCTTTTATGTCTCTTAATTACATGATTATTTATCACACAAATAATAAACACAAACACTAACTGTAACTGATCGATCGTCAGTCAATATGGATATTTGGCAACAGATCTTAGATCTCGATCAAACTGACCAAGATGAAATCATAGATACAGACTGCAGGGAACAAGAAGAAGAAGAAAACGACAACGAAAATGAACAAGAGGAGGCAGAGTTTGGTAATAACGCCTCTTTTGGCCTCCTCAAACATCGCTATAACAACAACACAGCCGAAGCGACGCCGTCTTGCATCGACGCTTCCAAGACCACAGAACCAGCGAAGCCGGCGGCACTTTCCACCGACGATATCATAAAGCTGGCAGGTGCAAGAGTCATCGAGTCGTTGACTTCTTCTAATCAAAACGTTGACGTTTTATCCATTCTCGACAATCCATTTAAGATGCAGTCCTCATCCGATATTGAAGGACTTACTGAAGAGGAAGTGAAGAACGTGGAGCTAATTGAATACCTTCTCTCATCCGCCGATAATTTCGGGAGAGGAAATTACAACCGTGCCCTCAGCCTCCTCGATCTCTGTGACTCCTCTGCTTCTCAGAACGGAACCCCGGTCCAACGAGCCGCGTACTACTTCTCCAAGGCGCTCCGTCAGAGGATTGTTAATACGACGCCGTTCCAAGCTATGCCATCGGGTTGTTCGAGGGCTGCTAAAAACGCGGTGGAACACTTACACTGCAGAGTTCCATTCTCGATGGCCTCCCAGTTGGTAGCTGTCCAAGCAATATTGGAAAACGTAGTTGGAGAGAAGAGGATCCATGTGGTGGATCTCAAGATTCGGGCAGGGTTGTCCATTATCGCACTGATGCAGGCACTCTCTGGTAGGGCTAAGACTCCGCTCGAGCTGCTCAAGGTCACGGCTGTTGCCAGCAATGATACGGAGGAGCGATCTTACATTGGAACCGGCCGCAGGTTATCCAATTTCGCTCGCGGGATGCACATACCATTCTTGTTTAAAGTTGCTAAGGTAACTGGAACGCGCGAATTGGGAAAGAGATTGAGATATGTTAAACTAAAGTTATGTATGGTGAAGACTCTAGTACCCTAACATTAAAATTTTGTCATATTTGTGATTGAACTTTAGTATATATTGTTTTGTTAATGGTACAGGAGGACAAATCCACTGGGTTTCACAAGGGCCAAGTAGAGCTGGAACCGAGGGAAGTAACGGTAGTGTATTCTGAATACGGGGTCGGCTCATTGATCTCAAAGTCGAGCCGGTTGGATGCAATGATGAAGTTCGTGAGGAGTCTGCACCCACGGGTGATGGTGGTGCTGGAGACAGAGGCGAATCACAACTCTTCGGACTTTGGCCACCGATTTGTGGAGGCGTTGTTTACAGCTGCCGCACGTTTCGATTGTATGGCGGAGTGTATGGGAGGAGGAGGAGGAGACGAGAGTGGTCAGGCATTGGCGAGGACGGCGGTGGAGGAAATCTATTTGAATGAGAGGATAAGGAATGTGGTGATGGCTGAAGGAGATGAACGAGTAATAAGAGATGTGAAGATTGGAGTATGGAGAAAGTATTTTGAGAGGTGTAGGATGATAGAGATACAGTTGAGTAAGTTGGCTTTGGACCATGCTAAGCTTGTGGTGAGCATGTTTCCATGTGCGGAGTCGTGTTTGGTTCAAGTTGATAGGAAGAGTTTGTTATTGGGATGGAAGGATACGCCATTAGTGTCTGTTTCAGCTTGGAAGTTTGTTGGCCCTAAGAGGAAGCCTAGAGTCATTTTAGATGATACGATGTCCTCAATGTTGTCCTAGTCTCTATCTACTAAGTCAAGGTCAACAAGGATAAAATAATATGTCATTTGTTTTACTTTTCATTTTAAAACTAAGTTTATGATCATATCGAAGTTTTTATTAAATATATAAATAATGAATTGGCTTGGAAAGAAGATCGGTACATGGGCGAAACTAGGATTCAAAGATAAATTGAGCCGAATTTGAAACATATTTTTTTCACGAAACTATTTGAGCGAGTTTTTATTAGAGTATAATATAGTTACTACAAGAAAACATATGTATTGCGTTAGAAATATTATTTATTTTTAGTATGCAACATTGTTTGCCACTAATTCATAGAGATCATACATTATTCTTCATTTATTAATAATACTCTTGGTAAAATAGAAATTGGAATGTGTCACTGATGATTTTTTTGTTGATTTGAATGATTTATATCAAATATTGTATTCTTACTTATTCAGAAGTCGAGATAAAATGATATTGAACATACTTAACCATCAACACGTGAGATATTAGTTTTAGAGAAGGATATGGTCACTGTGATTATGTCTATTAAATATGTTAAGCTTTCTTAAAAACACAAGGATTTTACAAGTGAATTTGGTTTTCAAGTTTGAAATTCTAACAATGACTCAGTCAAATTAATACAACAATGAGTTGGATTTAAAATTTGCACTCACTCGGATTAAAATAATAATAAATTTATACTCGATTTTAATGTTCAAGACAATCAGACGTTATCTAGGCAATGATCTTTGTTGTACTTAGGGACAATGATCGTTACTCAGAAAAAGGATGTTCCTTCTTTTTAAGTTGCAACGGTTGTTGTGACCGCAATGGCCATTTTGCTGAGTCGAATAAAAACCTGACAAATCAGGCATAATTCTTTTTCATGACTTCTAATCCTTTTCTTTTGACCAAATAGCCAATGCGACAACTGGAGAAGAGAAGTGATGAACCATGAGGCTTCAAATCTTGAAGGATCAACCTAGGAATCAAGGAGAAGGTTGGGAAATGGTTTCTAGTGTCTTTCGACCTTCGATTCAAGCTAATGGACTTCTCGATTGATGATTCCCTTTTCTTAGTTAAGTTTCAAACCTAGGGTTCTGATTAGTTTGGGGATTTCTGTAGTGGTTCGTTGTGGTTTTCAAGAGCAACAAGTGGTTGAGGTCTTGGGAAAAGGAAACACGGTTTGCCAGATGAGGGCCTTGCATCAATAGTAAATGATAAGTAACATGAGGAGTTGTAATTCGATCTAGATAAAACTAGGGTTTATCCATGAAATTGGAGAGAGTAAAATTAGGAAACTTGGTTGTGATTGTTGATTGATCAATTGGTGTGATTTGTTATTGTGATATGTGGAAAAATCAAGGAAGCTAATAGACTTAAATAGATGAGAGTTCTAGGATGAATTGGACTATATTGTGATATATGTGATTCTATAATTGTCAGTTGTGGTTGCAGGAGGGTGATCCAATGAAGGATCATCTTGTGAAGTATGAACAGGTGGGTAATCCTAGACCTCAATAAAAGACTACCCTTGTGTTGTATGGTTTATGTAGGTGGGGTTGTTAGTGAGGATAGCAGTTTGCCCATGAGCTATATGAATTGTGTATGGGAGTTGTGTTGTATGTGGAGTATGGATATTATTGGATGGTGTCACTGTAAATTTGGAAACGTGGTTGGAATTTGGTGATATTGAACTCTGAATGGTTGATTGTGAATGTGAAATACTAGAACCGGAAAGAGCCTACACTACCCCTCACTTATTTACAAACAAAAAACAATGGCATCACCCCCCATAACTACTCTCAAGGTATTTGGCAGGATCAATGAGTGATTTGAAGTAGGATCAAGGTTTGTAAATGACACCTTCAAATTCCTCTCATGCCATGCTACATTCACAATCTAGTCTCTCTTCCACCCTATGGGGTTAACCCTTTGAGCGCCACTATGTGAATGGGTGACTTTTAACGAGGTATTGATCAACCCACTGTCATTTACCACCTCTCTATATCCTCAAGTCAACCATTGGGGGTATTCAATTGCACCCTTTTCCTACTCATTTCTAAGGATTAGTGAGTGATTTGAAGTAGGATTGGTGAGAATTCTAATGACACTTTTACATACCTCTACATTCGTCATGGTTCTATTTACTCTTCGAAAAGGTCTAAAGAGTTAGCTATATAAGCAATAAATTGACTTTCTTTTCTAATAATGGGGTTAATGTGGTAGCATTGTCCTTCATAAACCGCACAGGGTTGACCCTTTGAGCTCCACTATTTGAATGGGTAAAATTTCAATGGGCATTGATCAACCAATTATCATTCACCATCTCTCTAAATCCTCGATTCAACCATTAAGGGTATTTGATTGCACCTTCTTTCTCTTCATTTCCGAGGAGATAATTAAAGTTCCAATACAACACCACGGTTCCACGTTCACCAGATACCTCAAGAGATCCCACGACTCCCTTCTATGATTCTTATCAACTATACCGTAGAATACGGATAGAGCCGCAGCTCCCTCATGCTGTTTAATTACTATAGCATTACATATACATGCCTCAAAAGTTATGTACTGTAATTTTTTGGACTTAGAATACAGTAACTAACAAGCACAGACCACCAATATGACCTTAGTATCGACTGCAAAACAACCCTCATAATCAAACTTAATTCTTATTTCTTCCGTTTATGACTACTAACTAGAATCTGAATTAAAAACAGTACATGTACATCTAGGCATCTTGCCAGTGAGTTTTTATTCCGGAATTGACAAATCCAATCAAGTGTCTTAGAAATGAGCATTATTTTGATACATAAAATAAGGTTTATATGTATTTGCACATTTTTGGGTAATGGTGAAGATAAATCAGTAAGTTTAGAAGCAGACATTGAATTCGAGGGCTTATAGTATTATGCTGAATAGGTGTATTCAGCACCGTGCTTAACGCAGTATCAGCCGTTCGATGAATCGTACCGTGACGGGTGGAGGTAACGCGCTAGGGGTGTTTTGGTCATTTCCGATTTCGTAATATTTTCGCGCCTGTTTTGAATTTTTTGAATTGTTGATTTGACAGGGGAAAGAGATTTATAACCCTATAAAAAGCAATTCCCGGCAAATTAAATTTGATTATTTTCTCGCTCGAAAATTCTCGCTCCTCATTTCTCTCTCTGTTATTAAAATGTCACTTGCACGTGAAGGTATTCGTAATATTTAGTAATACCATTCGTATTTTTATTAAGCATGCGTAATGTTTGTGTGCAATCGTAATATGTTTCTTTTCCTTTCGTAACAATTTTATATGTCTTACGTATTATCTTGCAGTTAATGTTGGGGAACTTTGGAATGTTCCGATTGATTTAGATGACGTTTCAATATCCATGCCAGGTATTACGTAACATTTTATACGTTCGTTCGTTTATATATTTTGCATGGTTTGTCATTATGGAGGATTCGTAATATCTTTTTTTATGTTTCGTATTAATTACTTCCTAGTATTGCAGGAGAATGTTCAACACAGGTGGATTTGAATGAGGTGGTGGATGTTTCAATATCCATGTCAGGTATTACGTAACCTTTTATACGTTCGTTCGTTATATATATTTTGCATGGTGTGTCATTATGGAGGATTCGTAATATCTTTTTTTATGTTTCGTATTAATTACTTCCTAGTATTGCAGGAGAATGTTCAACACAGGTGGATTTGAATGAGGTGGTGGATTTGAGTATTGCAGGAGAATGTTCACCACAGTTGGATTTGAATGAGGGGGGATTTTAATGAGCTTGCTGATCTCGGTCAGTTCCCTAACCTAGGTTGGATGAAATAACATCTGTAATAATTATAGTTAAATGTAAGGTAAGTGGAATTTTGACACTTACCTTACGTAATATCTTTTTTGTAATTTTGTAACATATATGACTTACTACGTATAACATTATGGAATAATTAGTTATATATCACTGCAAGTACGTTGTACTTACTTCTGTTTCCAGTAACAGTTATCTATAACGTAACAACTGATTCATTCGTTATACTTTATACTAGCATTTACCTTACGTATTGTCTTTCTTCGTAACATATATGACTTACTACGTATAACATCATTAACCTTCGGTACACTTTATAATCACATTCGTAGGCGACACACTCCCAATGTTTGCCAACATGGAAGAAGCCTATCATTTCTACGAAGATTACGCTCATCTGGCTGGTTTTGGTGTGCGAATAAGGTACCAAAAAAAATATACATTCACCCTGGGCCCAGGAAAAACAGACACCGATGGAGAGCCTCCATGTAGATATCTTAGGTTCGTCTGCACGCATGAAGGACAAAGGAGAAAAGGGAAGACAAACAAAAAGCGGAATAGACCTGATGAACGACTAGGTTGTGAGGCGGAAATTAAAATGAAATGGACAAAACTCTCAATAAGTATTGCATATACGAATGGATAGAAACTCATACACCACATAAACTGCTCCCAGAGAAATACGCACATCTTTTCAGATCAAACAGGAGTGTGAACCGAACAAGTGCACATATTGCACTCATACACAAACTGGCTGGGGTGACTTCACGAAAATCATTCGACATAATGAGGCAAATGGCAGGGGGTGCTAAACATGTTGGTTTCTTATACGAAGATCTTCGTAACCACAACAGGGAAAGACCAGATGCTGCATTGAGCACCACTGAGGGATCATCACTGCAACGTTATTTTAGAGGCCGCGCGAGAGAGGAAAAAAATTTCTTCTATGAGCTTCAGGAAGACAATTGCAATGAAATCTTGAGTGTCTTTTGGGCAGACAACAGGATGCGGGAAGAATTCTCAGTGTTTGGGGACTCAAATCAGTTTCGATACCACCTACAGAACAAACAAAGACTACATGCCCTTAGGTAATACTCCTAAATTCGTAATATTTTTGTTGGCACTACGTTATATCTAAGAGTCATATACGTAATATCTTTTAGACATATTACGTAACATTTATATTATTTCACGTAACACATTTTAGCTTATTACGTTTTACAGTGTTGTGATTACGTTGACTTTGTTTTTATATTACGTAACAGCTTTATTCGTCGGGTACAACCACCATAGAGATATGGTGATATTCGGTGCTGGTCTCTTGTTTGACGAGACCTCACCTACTTTCGAATGGTTGTTCCATATGTTTGACAAGTGCATGGGGGGGAAGAAACTAACAAGTATCTTCACGGACCAAGCAGCGGCGATTGCTGCAGGTATTAGGGTCATATATCCAATGCGGCTACATACCATGGTCTGTGTACATTCCATATCCTCAATAATGCTGCCAGAAACTTGGGATCACTCTGTGACAATGTACCAAAATCAGTCGTGACATGCGTAGACATGTATTACAGAAAGTATAACGAGAAAGTTGAGAAAGTATTACAAAGGAAAAGAAAGTATTACAAAATATAAGAAAATAATACTAAAAATGTCTTCTTGTGTTACGTGCACATGTTTAACTCAAAAATTCGTAACATTTGTGAGTAATACATGCATTACAAATGAACTAACCTCGTTCAGGGACATGTGATTGATATCAGGTATTCGTAGCTGAACTAAGCTACCTGATGTTTGGGGTTGACACTGAAGCTGAGTTTGAGGTCCACTGGGGGCTAATGAAAAAAAATTGCTTCCCTAATCGTGAACCAGAGGGGCACCCATGGCTCACTCAGATCTACCAAAAAAGGACACAGTGGTCTAGGGCATGGATGCAATCACATTTCACCTGTGGCATGTGTAGCTCACAACTAAGTGAGACTTGCAACAGTAACATGAGGTGCTACCTGGCTCCAAACCTAACCCTGGAAGAATTTTTTCAGCAGACTAGTGGAGAACAAAAGAGAGGAGGAATTGAAGCGGGACTTCAAGATGAAAACATCCAAAACGTGGAATAGGTGATACTAACATACAATTAATATATAATAATATTATCTTGTTTGTAATACATTATAACTTGAAAAGTTATATATTCGTCCGTAAACGTAACACTTCCCTGATCTTCTTTGTTATACATGATAACATGAGAAGTAATATATTTGGACATCCTACGTAACACGTTCCTTTGACTCTCCGTTGAACAGGTTTGATCACAGCGAACTGACAAAACAACTAGCTGAAGAGTACACCCCCCCAGAATGTTTAAGAGGTGGTTGACTGAATACGAGCAGACTTTAGCCTACGGTGTGCTGGCATTGGATGAAAAAATAAATACTGGTGTGATGACATTCACCGTGTCAAGCAGGATGTTAATGGGACGAGAATTGATGAAAGATTCGTGACATGCACAAGAGATTGTTCAAACATAGTGTGTGGGTGCCACATGTTTGAAATGGAGGGCTTAATGTGCAGACATATAATACGATTCAGGGAGGTACTGGGTAGTAACAGAAATCATTTGCTGCTGCATATACCTAAACCATTAATCCTACAAAGGTACACACTTAATTGACTTATTCGTGTTACTTTTCTTATCCTTTCATATTATATTTTCACAATTTTCGTCATATATACTCTTCTTTTTAGTTATACATTGTATAATATTTTGTATAGGTATTGTCGAACAGCAAAGGATGGGCTGCTCATTGCAGACACAATCCCAGAGGTTTCCCACCCAGATGTTGCCCAAATGTCAGAGTTAATTACTACGATGGCTAAGCTTAAGTCTACGGTACTTTCCGTTTATATAATTATCAATTACGAATTTGGTACTTTATACATATGTAATACTTAACATGTCTTCATATACTTCTATTCAGGTTAATGGGGATACAGCCAAGACTGCTACAGCTATACAGTGCATAATTGATCTGGAGAAAAGGATGAGCACTGTAATCAACCTAAATGAGCATCAAAAGGAAGGGCCCTGCCAAGCGCCCAAAAAATTGAAGAAACGAACAGAGACTTTCAAACCGAAGAAAAGGCCTATATCTCAAAGGGACCGGAATGCATTCTTGCACTCAGTTCGAAAGGACAAAAATGTAATCTTTCGGAACCACGAAATGGGTGGGACTGACCTCCGTCTTTAACAAACAATGTAAAAACACTTAATCGTAATACTTTAGTATGTGTATGAAATATTACATCCTAGTACACGTATCTGTAAATCTAATATTTTGTAATATTTACTTTTCAACTTCTACCACCCAAAAAGCATTAATTTCGTAATACTTTGTGTGTGAAATATTACATCCTAGTACACGTATCTGTAAATCTAATATTTTGTAATATTTACTTTTCAACTTCTACCACCCAAAAAAGCATTAAAGTATAAATTTACCAAAAAAGCTTACTATAAATAATACTTTCTCACTCATCCATTTTCCAGAACCAAACATTGAAAATCCCCCCAGATCTGAAAAAAAACATGCCTCCACTAATCCCCCACTGTAAATGCAACCTTCCCGCTTACATCTATTCTGTTGAACGGCCGACGATATCTTCTCCGTTCATGTACTTTCTGGGTTGCCAAAAACCATCAGGTCAGAGATGCAAAATGTTCGTCTGGTGTATGAAGATGGACAGGAGTCAGAATGAGGAAGTCGCGCAAATGTACAATCTAGCTCATGCCAAAATCGTGGCTAAGATAGCTCATACACAAGATGAAATGTCAACCTCATCCAACATCGGAGAGAGCTCGGGTGGACAGGTATATATAACTTCAGTCTAACTTTCATCTTCCATAAATAACATAAACCTATTATTCGTAATACATTACTCCATATGTATTATTCTCGTAACACATTATATTTAACTTCGTAATCGATGACTATACCATTCATTATACTTTAACGAACGCAGGACCGACAACTAGTCAAGTATTCGTCGGGACCTATTATGCAAGAGTTACGAACTCTAGAGCTGCTGGATGAAGTTTCAAGTCTTCAATCAAGGGTGGAATTCCTAGAGGGCCAACTTAGAAACATGGGGTTGAACTAGATCTTGACATAAGGGGTTGTTTCTTATGTTTCTTGGCTAAGTGTAACGAATAAATTTCCTAAGTAGTACGTATATTCTTATATTGTATATATTATTAAGTTGGTAAGTGTTACGAGTGTGCACGAAATGAATTACGTTAGATCTTATTTGTGATACCTTCAACACGTAATTAATGCAGGTCAAACTGATTGGGTAACTGCACAATCTCCCAACAACCAGGATTAAAAAATCAATCTCTCTTGATAACCCCAACGACCCCAACACAACACATATTAAATCAATCTTTCTTGGGTCCATATCCTCTTCTGTCTATCCCAAAATCCCAAAAACAAAAACTGCCAAGCTTCATCCCATACTGTAGCTGCAATCTCCCCTGTTACATTTATCATGTTAACCGTCCGATGAGTACTTCTCCGTATCGCTTCTATCTGGGATGCCAGAAACCAGAAGCTGAAAGATGCAGCATGTTCATGTGGTGCAAGCATACAACTAACAACGATTCTGATGAAGCTGAACATCAGATCAATGTGACCCCAAACTCGTCCACAAGGCGGACGGAACAACAGGTAAAAAAAACATTAAAGTTTTATTGTAAGTTCTTTTGGGTAATTATATAGGGATGAATCCTCCATATTTATTATTCCTCTTCCTACAGGCAATAACAACATCTGACCTTGTGGATATAGTCATAGAACGGAGTTCAACGGTTAGAAGAGAGATCAATGCTTGGCTCGAGGGGAGAAATAATGGTCACTCAGGTTAGTAAAAAAAATGGATGGGGTTTTGGTTTATGTAAGAGATATTTTGCTATGAACATGGTGGTTATGTGTTACGAATTAAATGCAAAATAATTACGAATTTCATTATATGTATTACTAAATCCAAAATTTAGTACAACAAAATTAAGTTGTATGTGCTACTAAATCCAAAAGTAAGCATTACTCTTCACTCTGATGCGTGACACATATGTTATGTATCACCGTGAAGGGTATTACGCTCAGATTCCTTCTCACACCCCTATCCCCCCCTAATCTTCCTAGCTTCCTCATATGCCTTCTTCAGCACTTGATCAGCAATAACGTTGTAAGGCGAAATTAACAAAAGTAGGCAAACTTCCTGCCTCCTCCTCTCAATCACCACTGGATCTGACCAACTTAAGATCTCAGACGTCACCGCTCCTTCCCATATCTCCAACAAGTTCAACGCAAAAATGCCACATGAAATGTTATCTGCCTGTCTTATACTGCGATGGTTAACCCATTTATTGACATCGATTGGCTCTGGTGGAGGATTCGAACGGAACATGGGGATTAGATTGTTGGCCAACTCCATGATGTTCCTTGATGTCCGCATGTATATCTCTGGGACTTCTGCACGGTCTAGACTATCCAGATAGTCACCACACCGGTTCTTTAGATTAACACAGAACACAACAAAGTGTTCTTCGTAACACATCGGGAAGAACCACTGCAGGAAAGTGTCACGAAATTGTGCGGTTACGTTAACGTATACCATAAAATAGTTACGAAATGTTAAAAAATACTATACGAAAATAACGGTATTTAATAATTAGTAATACTTACGTAGTCAACCTTTTCCCAGTCCATATCGGAGGTCCAATCCTTCCCTTGAATGTATTCTAGTGCTTCAGTGAGGTTAAATGCCTTATTGCTGCACATTGACTATGGGGCAAAAACACACCAATATTAGTTCAAGTTATATATTACGTACTTATTTAACTGAACAACATAAATAACAGAACACTTACAGCACACTCCATCCCGAAAATGAACCTATCACAGAACCCGGTTTGCTTGAATAAAATATTTGTGCACTGTTCATACGTGTCAATAAAAAAATTTGACAGCATGTAGTCGGGTCTGCATGTCATGAACTCTTCCCTGCTCAACCTTCCAATTTCATGTTGGCTATAGAAAAGAACTTCTTCCCTGAATGACGATAAACATGCAAACCCAATTAATACGTACAAAAAGAAAAGTATTACGAATTCATTATTAATAAAAAACAAATAAAAGTGATTAGTGATAACTCACTGGTCTAAATCATCATTCCACATGTACATTGTGAGCGCCTGACACCTCTCAGTGTCAGCCCATACATCAGTGTTGTATGCGTCGATTTTATCCACAATCGCGACCATTTCCTGCGTGACAGGTCTGGGGGAATACTTTATCAGTTGTTGGTCCTGCATTCACGAAAGTATAACGAATGTTATAGAAATCGATTACGAAAGAAAATAACATGTATTACGAGAGTAAGTACCTCTGGCGTTTGTTCAAATCCTTCATCAACAGCCGCTGAGTTCTTAAACCTTATTTTAGTGTATTTCTGCGCTTCGTAGGGAGACTTGACATACTTGGACTTCGCCTTGGTCCTTTTTGATGCTGACCTAAGCTTCTTGCTCTTGTTCATCTGTGAACAAAATATTAAAAATTACAACTCTTAATATTAAGCAAATATTTAACAATGAAAAAATATTAATGGGTGTTAAAATTACACTTAATAAATAAATTAAGTTGTATCAGTTAACACCCCCATGTGGAGCGGACCCACATTTGTCCAACATATACGAAACACCCTCCACAAAGGATACGAAGGCGGTAAAAAGGTATAACTAAATCAATTAACACATATAACGAAAGAGTGCATAAACCTATACGAGATTTTTGTTTTCAACTATACCCCCAGAAACTACCTTGTCCGACTTCTTCAGTTTGTCATCTATGAGAACAGAAATTGGCAGTTCATCTTGCTGCTGAGAAGAACTCTCCTTTTCCTCATCAGCTGTCCCTTCGACAATAGACTTGCCAATATCAACTGCAAGGTTGAAATCAAAAATTTCACCTTGGGCATCTCCCTCCTTATCTCCACCTTTGCCCTGGTTTATCAAATTCTCCTGCCCCTTGGCGACTTCATCCTCCTTCTGAACCACCTTCTCCTTCTCCATCAGGTTTTGACGTCCTGAAGTGTCGCCCCCTTCCTTGGCATTATCCTCCTTCCTTGCCACCTCCTGCAATGGCAACTCCTTCCTTGGAACCTCCTTCCTTGGCACCTCCTGCCGTGGCACCTCCTCCCTTGGCACCTCCTTCCTTGGCACCTCCTGCCTTGGGGACTTCTCAGGCATCGCCTGTCTAATTGGCACAACATTCCTTGGTGACTTCTGCTTTTGCAGCGGCTACTCACCCCGAGCCCCCCGAACCAACTGACCACCTTTGGTCAACCTCTTCCTCTTCTGCCCAGACTTATGGGGTGAAGATACCTTGACGGAGCTCCCCTTGGTGATAGCTGCATCGGGTACCTTCTTCTTCTTCTTCTTACTAGAATCCATCTTGGCCAAAGCATGGTTGATGTCTGCATCTGTGTAGCTTGCCAAAGTGAGATCCTCGGATATCATTCGACGCTCAACAGATAAGCTGCGCTCTGGATCACTTGCGATGCCATCATCACATTGCTGCTTCATATCCAACAGAGTGGCAAGTGCACCCCTGTGGAAATGGATGTAGGTATTCAACCATTCCCTCCTCTCCTCGACCTGTATTACAGAAAGTATAACGAGAAAGTTGAGAAAGTATTACAAAGGAAAAGAAAGTATTACAAAAGATAAGAAAATAATACTAAAAATGTCTTCTTGTGTTACGAGCACATGTTTAACTCAGAAATTCGTAACATTTGTGAGTAATACATGCATTACAAATGAACTAACCTCGTTCAGGGACATGTGATCGATGTCGAGTCTGGTGAATGACATGGCTGATGGGTAGATATCCTCCGGGTTGAGCCGGGACTTAAACCCTGACTCCGGCTTCTTGTTCTTCTCACCTCTTTCCGTCTTCTCTTTCTGTAACAACAACAACTGACGTTTGGGGGTCAATGGCCTCCCCGGTGCATTTACATTGACAGGGCTGTCGTCCTGGGTCAAGTACTACCTAATGTCAGCATTGACGACTCGGGAACCCTTGGCCGTAGCTTCTTCTTCCCCTGGTTGCCATTGAATAATGGTGTCTGTGCTCAGACCCCCGTTTTCCTCCAACCTTGAAGTATGGGTATTGACAGCCTTCTGGGTCCAGTTAATGACCGTAGGTCTGATCCTCGGGACTGAGTCACCGTCTAGTCCCACCATATCAAGATAGAACAACTGTTTTTACAAACAAACAATGAACAAACAACATTAGAAACAAACGTAATACTAAATAACCTCAACCGTAATATTTTCATCCATTATAAGTGACACTTATTTAATGCTAACCATCAGGAGACACATATATGCCTCGATGTATCCTTTGTCCGTCAGTCCTACTTGACGGTATACCTCCAACAAGAACGCGCACCAGTTGTACTCTTCGAACCTATGTGCTCTTCGACCTTAAATAACACCCAAATATTGATGCGGGACTTTCTGGCTGGATTTGGGGTGGAACATATTTCCCAGCAACACCAGATAAAACAACGAGAAACATTTCTCGTCGTCGGTTTTGATCGACAACTAATGTTCGAGCTCACCCAACTGACCGGAAGTCGCTTTGCCCCTTTGAATCCCTAGATGTCGGGACCAGACTTTCACCTCTTCCGTAGAGTAGTTCAACTGGTCAAGAACAGATGCATGGCCCCTTGGTAAGCCATATATCCTTTGAATATGATCCTCGGTCAGGGTGATCTGAGCACCAGGCCGCACAGTTAGAATTAGGTTGGTAAAATCGAAGTGATTAATCAGCCATTTCAGTTGATGAGACTTGAAATTTGTCACGTTGAGGTGTTCTACAAACCCTAAACCCCTTGCCTCCAACATTTTTTTCCGGGCGGGGGGTACCAGCATTCCACCATTGGCGCATCCTTGCCGGACTGCACCGACTTTGTGTCCGCATGGGAGGCGCTTGTTGTTGCAGATCATTTTGCTCACCTAGCTCTTCCATTTCAAGCGTTACGAATATACTACCCCGGTGTTACGAAAATCACCGTTTCCTATTAAAAGTGTTACGAAGCTTGTTGACTACTACGATATCGCTTTGTTTCTATAATGGTAAGCTAGAGAGAGGTACACTTTAAACGAGAGTAAAAGCTGCGTGCAGAGAATGAATTTCGATTTACGTTACCTCTCTCCTGACAATCCGTAAAAGTTTTATATATAAGTTGAAAAGTAACAATTGAAACGACGCAGACGCGACGGCTGCACAATTGCCCATGTCTGCAAACGCTACAGTTACCCGCCGTCCAAATTTTCCCGCTCATTAATTTCAGTAAGTGTGAATACCCCATTCTACCCCTTAAAGCCGTGACCCCACTATAATTAAATCCTGATCGTCTATATATGGGCCATATCCAACCAACGGCCCGGATGTCGTTCAGCACGGATTCAGCACCCAGCCAGTTCGGCACCTGACGAATTTCCGAATTCGAGATCTCCACGACTCCAATGAGAGAATATTATTCATATTCATATTAATTATTAAAGAAAAACAGAGGCTGGAAAGAGAGTATCCAAGTTGCATTTATTGAGACCCCCCCAACTGTTCCCAACTTCAAGAACTCATTGGCTCTTTCAACACAATTCATCACTGGGAATTGGCGGAGCGCGGTGGGTGACAAAGTAAGTCTTTTGTATCCTATACAAAGTTTAAGGAGAGCCGTTGGATCTCCTTCAATTAGATCTAACGGACAACATAACTAGTATTTAAGGAGTGATTTTTTTTTTACTTTTGACCAGCCCCACTTCCTAGGGTAATTTCACTGTCGCCCCCACACCTCTGAAAAAAATGATGAAACTGCCTGCGAGGACTCCGGCCGGCCCTCTCTCCGGACGGTGCTCCTTCTCTCGATTGGGAGACCTTCCTTTCCGGCGTCTATCTCCTCTCTCCGGTGCGGCGGTGCGGTTACTTGATCGGGTAGATTTCATCCTCCGATCTCTCCTCTGCAATCACGAGTTCTCCGGAGCCGGCGCCGCGCCGGCGCCGGCGTTCTCCTCACCACTCATGATTTCATGTAACTTTTATGGTTATGGTACTAGTATGTGTTTTACTAATTTTTCTCCATGCCTTTTGTCCTTTTTGCTCATAAGGGGAGGGACAAAATATGTTCTGGTTGTTTGTGTGACGAATTTAGTGTTTGTATAGCTCTGTTCTTGGTAGAAGCAATACGTGTATGCTCGTAGGACTAGTATGCTTATTACACAAATGCAGGTCTGATGTTTTGAGTTATTTGCATTTTCTGTTTTTATGAGTTCTTTTCGACAATACTAGTAAGTGTACAATACTTGTATATTCGTAGTACTAGTATTCGTTGTTGTAATTGTAGTGTGTAAGTTTATGTTCAAGCTGAGTGTTTGGTAGTGCTCATATTATTTTGATGTAATCAATCTTGTTTCTGATCTTTGGTCGGTATGTTTGCAGAAGCTGAAGGAGCATTGGTGTCTTCATTTGAAAAAAGTCATAATTGTTGGATCTACTGTTGGATAAAAATACCTACTATTGGTGTACAATACTTGTATAAAAATACCTACTGTTGGAAAAAAAGAGCTCATTGTCAACATGATTAATATGATATGATCGCTGCTGTATTGAACTTGTATAACAGCAAAACCGAAAATGGCTAAAGTAGTGAACTTACCTAACAAGAAAGAGAGTAATTCTTCAATTGAGTATAAAATATTCAAAGTAGCAAAAACCGAAACTAAAATATACATAGTCAAAATATGAATCCTTAAAAATATAGATTTCATGGGAGCAATAAAGCATAAAGAAACATAAATAATTACAATGAAAGTAGTCTTTATGAAAGGACATTGACTGAAAAGAAAGGAACAATATCGTAGCCACGCATGATTTCTTGTTATTCTTGCGTCGGGATTGCATTCTCGTCGGGATAAAATATAGCATCAACATCGGGGAATGATCACTCGGATTATTTAGATCAAAACGAAATGCAGAAGAAGGTTGGTTGACTTGGGAACTCGAACCGAGTAAATCTATTACAAAACAAAAACTAGATGGTGAGGAAGAAGATAATGATTAGTTAAATAAGTAAGAAAATAATTTGTCGCATATTTTAAGGATGAGATATTTAAAAAATATTAAAATTAACAATTAAACATTAAATTAGGGAAATCCTTTGCATATCTGGCAGTTAAATAACAAGGGAAGTGGGGGAATTTTAATAGATTATTTAATTAGATGTAATAACTAATTAGGTAGTTAGGATGAGATCAATGGTGGAGATTAAACTTTGTACAGGTGACAAAGTAAGGACTTTGTCACCGAAAAAATTTCGGGAATTGGGAAGGAGGGTTTAGCAAATTAGAGTATTCATCCAATACTCACTTCTTAATTACTTGACAGGAATAATAATAACCAAACACCATATACAGGAAACTGGAAAGTGCCCTCTTAAAGAAATAATAAGAACATAATAAAAGAATAATAAGAAGAAAAGGAATTCATCTTCTTAGCAATAATTGAAGGTGGGATTCATTTTGCTAAAGAGGAATTAAAGAGAGACTAGTACCAGCACTTGTTGTCTTGTCTACTTGAAGCTATCAAAGTTGGCCCCACACCCCCAAGACACCCTTGCCTCCAACATTTTTTTCCGGGCGGGGGTACCAGCATTCCACCATTGGCGCATCCTCGCCGAGACTGCACCGACTATGTGTCCGCATGGGAGGCGCTTGTTGTTGCAGATCATTTTGCTCACCTAGCTCTTCCATTTCAAGTGTTACGAATATACTACCCCGGTGTTACGAAAATCACCGTTTCCTATTAAAAGTGTTACGAAGCTTGTTGACTACTACGATATCGCTTTGTTTCTATAACGGTAAGCTAGAGAGAGGTACACTTTAAACGAGAGTAAAAGCTGCGTGCAGAGAATGAATTTCGATTTACGTTACCTCTCTCCTGACAATCCGTAAAAGTTTTATATATAAGTTGAAAAGTAACAATTGAAACGACGCAGACGCGACGGCTGCACAAATGCCCATGTCTGCAAACGCTACAGTTACCTGCCGTCCAAATTTTCCCGCTCATTAATTTCATTAAGTGTGAATACCCCATTCTACCCCTTAAAGCCGTGACCCCACTATAATTAAATCCTGATCGTCTATATATGGGCCATATCCAACCAACGGCCCGGATGTCGTTCAGCACGGATTCAGCACCCAGCCAGTTCGGCACCTGACGAATTTCCGAATTCGAGATCTCCACGACTCCAATGAGAGAATCTTATTCATATTCATATTAATTATTAAAGAAAAACAGAGGCAGGAAAGAGAGTCTCCAAGTTGCATTTATTGAGACCCCTCCAACTGTTCCCAACTTCAAGAACTCATTGGCTCTTTCAACACAATTCATCACTGGGAATTGGCGGAGCGCGGTGGGTGACAAAGTAAGTCTTTTGTATCCTATACAAAGTTTAGGAGAACCGTTGGATCTCCTTCAATTAGATCTAACGGACAACATAACTAGTATTTAAGGAGTGATTTTTTTTTTACTTTTGACCAGCCCCACTTCCTAGGGTAATTTCACTGTCGCCCCCACACCTCTGAAAAAATGATGAAACTGCCTGCGAGGACTCCGGCCGGCCCTCTCTCCGGACGGTGCTCCTTCTCTCGATTGGGAGACTTTCCTTTCCGGCGTCTATCTCCTCTCTCCGGTGCGGTGGTGCGGTTACTTGATCGAGTAGATTTCATCCTCCGATCTCTCCTCTGCAATCACGAGTTCTCCGGAGCCGGCGCGGCGCCGGCGTTCTCCTCACCACTCATGATTTCATGTAACTTTTATGGTTATGGTACTAGTATGTGTTTTACTAATTTTTCTCCATACCTTTTGTCCTCTTTGCTCATAAGGGGAGGGACAAAATATGTCTGGTTGTTTGTGTGACGAATTTAGTGTTTGTATAGCTCTGTTCTTGGTAGAAGCAATACGTGTATGCTCGTAGGACTAGTATGCTTATTACACAAATGCAGGTCTGATGTTTTGAGTTATTTGCATTTTCTGTTTTTATGAGTTCTTTTCGACAATACTAGTAAGTGTACAATACTTGTATATTCGTAGTACTAGTATTCGTTGTTGTAATTGTAGTGTGTAAGTTTATGTTCAAGCTGAGTGTTTGGTAGTGCTCATATTATTTTGATGTAATCAATCTTGTTTCTGATCTTTGGTCGGTATGTTTGCAGAAGCTGAAGGAGCATTGGTGTCTTCATTTGAAAAAAGTCATAATTGTTGGATCTACTGTTGGATAAAAATACCTACTATTGGTGTACAATACTTGTAAAAAAATACCTACTGTTGGAAAAAAAGAGCTCATTGTCAACATGATTAATATGATATGATCGCTGCAGTATTGAACTTGTATAACAGCAAAACCGAAAATGGCTAAAGTAGTGAACTTACTAACAAGAAAGAGAGTAATTCTTCAATTGAGTATAAAATATTCAAAGTAGCAAAAACCGAAACTAAAATATACACAGTCAAAATATGAATCCTTAAAAATATAGATTTCATGGGAGCAATAAAGCATAAAGAAACATAAATAGTTACAATGAAAGTAGTCTTTATGAAAGGACATTGACTGAAAAGAAAGGAACAATATCGTAGCCACGCATGATTTCTTGTTATTCTTGCGTCGGGATTGCATTCTCGTCGGGATAAAATATAGCATCAACATCGGGGGAATGATCACTCGGATTATTTAGATCGAAACGAAATGCGGAAGGAGGTTGGTTGACTTGGGAACTCGAACCGAGTAAATCTATTACAAAACAAAAACTAGATGGTGAGGAAGAAGATAATGATTAGTTAAATAAGTAAGAAAATAATTTGTCGCATATTCTAAGGATGAGATATTTAAAAAATATTAAAATTAACAATTAAACATTAAATTAGGGAAATCCTTTGCATATCTGGCAGTTAAATAACAAGGGAAGTGAATTATATGTAATAACTAATTAGGTAGTTAGGATGAGATCAATGGTGGAGATTAAACTTTGTACAGGTGACAAAGTAAGGACTTTGTCACCGAAAAAAATTCCGAGAATTGGGAAGGAGGGTTTAGCAAATTAGAGTATTCATCCAATACTCACTTCTTAATTACTTGACAGGAATAATAATAACCAAACACCATATACAGGAAACTGGAAAGTGCCCTCTTAAAGAAATAATAAGAATATAATAAAAGAATAATAAGAAGAAAAGGAATTCATCTTCTTAGCAATAATTGAAGGTGGGATTCATTTTGCTAAAGAGGAATTAAAGAGAGACTAGTACCAGCACTTGTTGTCTTGTCTACTTGAAGCTATCAAAGTTGGCCCCACACCCCCAAGACACCCTTGCCTCCAACATTTTTTTCCGGGCGGGGGTACCAGCATTCCACCATTGGCGCATCCTCGCCGACTGCACCGACTTTGTGTCCGCATGGGAGGCGCTTGTTGTTGCAGATCATTTTGCTCACCTAGCTCTTCCATTTCAAGTGTTACGAATATACTACCCCGGTGTTACGAAAATCACCGTTTCCTATTAAAAGTGTTACGAAGCTTGTTGACTACTACGATATCGCTTTGTTTCTATAACGGTAAGCTAGAGAGAGGTACACTTTAAACGAGAGTAAAAGCTGCGTGCAGAGAATGAATTTTGATTTACGTTACCTCTCTCCTGACAATCCGTAAAAGTTTTATATATAAGTTGAAAAGTAACAATTGAAACGACGCAGACGCGACGGCTGCACAAATGCCCATGTCTGCAAACGCTACAGTTACCCGCCGTCCAAATTTTCCCGCTCATTAATTTCATTAAGTGTGAATACCCCATTCTACCCTTAAAGCCGTGACCCCACTATAATTAAATCCTGATCGTCTAATATATGGGCCATATCCAACCAACGGCCCGGATGTCGTTCAGCACGGATTCAGCACCCAGCCAGTTCGGCACCTGACGAATTTCCGAATTCGAGATCTCCACGACTCCAATGAGAGAATCTTATTCATATTCATATTAATTATTAAAGAAAAACAGAGGCTGGAAAGAGAGTCTCCAAGTTGCATTTATTGAGACCCCTCCAACTGTTCCCAACTTCAAGAACTCATTGGCTCTTTCAACACAATTCATCACTGGGAATTGGCGGAGCGCGGTGGGTGACAAAGTAAGTCTTTTGTATCCTATACAAAGTTTAAGGAGAACCGTTGGATCTCCTTCAATTAGATCTAACGGACAACATAACTAGTATTTAAGGAGTGATTTTTTTTTTACTTTTGACCAGCCCCACTTCCTAGGGTAATTTCACTGTCGCCCCCACACCTCTGAAAAAAATGATGAAACTGCCTGCGAGGACTCCGGCCGGCCCTCTCTCCGGACGGTGCTCCTTCTCTCGATTGGGAGACTTTCCTTTCCGGCGTCTATCTCCTCTCTCCGGTGCGGCGGTGCGGTTACTTGATCGGGTAGATTTCATCCTCCGATCTCTCCTCTGCAATCACGAGTTCTCCGGAGCCGGCGCCGGCGCCGGCGTTCTCCTCACCACTCATGATTTCATGTAACTTTTATGGTTATGGTACTAGTATGTGTTTTACTAATTTTTCTCCATACCTTTTGTCCTCTTTGCTCATAAGGGGAGGGACAAAATATGTTCTGGTTGTTTGTGTGACGAATTTAGTGTTTGTATAGCTCTGTTCTTGGTAGAAGCAATACGTGTATGCTCGTAGGACTAGTATGCTTATTACACAAATGCAGGTCTGATGTTTTGAGTTATTTGCATTTTCTGTTTTTATGAGTTCTTTTCGACAATACTAGTAAGTGTACAATACTTGTATATTCGTAGTACTAGTATTCGTTGTTGTAATTGTAGTGTGTAAGTTTATGTTCAAGCTGAGTGTTTGGTAGTGCTCATATTATTTTGATGTAATCAATCTTGTTTCTGATCTTTGGTCGGTATGTTTGCAGAAGCTGAAGGAGCATTGGTGTCTTCATTTGAAAAAAGTGATAATTGTTGGATCTACTGTTGGATAAAAATACCTACATTGGTGTACAATACTTGTATAAAAATACCTACTGTTGGAAAAAAAGAGCTCATTGTCAACATGATTAATATGATATGATCGCTGCTGTATTGAACTTGTATAACAGCAAAACCGAAAATGGCTAAAGTAGTGAACTTACCTAACAAGAAAGAGAGTAATTCTTCAATTGAGTATAAAATATTCAAAGTAGCAAAAACCGAAACTAAAATATACACAGTCAAAATATGAATCCTTAAAAATATAGATTTCATGGGAGCAATAAAGCATAAAGAAACATAAATAGTTACAATGAAAGTAGTCTTTATGAAAGGACATTGACTGAAAAGAAAGGAACAATATCGTAGCCACGCATGATTTCTTGTTATTCTTGCGTCGGGATTGCATTCTCGTCGGGATAAAATATAGCATCAACATCGGGGGAATGATCACTCGGATTATTTAGATCGAAACGAAATGCGGAAGAAGGTTGGTTGACTTGGGAACTCGAACCGAGTAAATCTATTACAAAACAAAAACTAGATGGTGAGGAAGAAGATAATGATTAGTTAAATAAGTAAGAAAATAATTTGTCGCATATTTTAAGGATGAGATATTTAAAAAATATTAAAATTAACAATTAAACATTAAATTAGGGAAATCCTTTGCATATCTGGCAGTTAAATAACAAGGGAAGTGGGAGAATTTTAATAGATTATTTAATTAGATGTAATAACTAATTAGGTAGTTAGGATGAGATCAATGGTGGAGATTAAACTTTGTACAGGTGACAAAGTAAGGACTTTGTCACCGAAAAAAATTCCGGGAATTGGGAAGGAGGGTTTAGCAAATTAGAGTATTCATCCAATACTCACTTCTTAATTACTTGACAGGAATAATAATAACCAAACACCATATACAGGAAACTGGAAAGTGCCCTCTTAAAGAAATAATAAGAACATAATAAAAGAATAATAAGAAGAAAAGGAATTCATCTTCTTAGCAATAATTGAAGGTGGGATTCATTTTGCTAAAGAGGAATTAAAGAGAGACTAGTACCAGCACTTGTTGTCTTGTCTACTTGAAGCTATCAAAGTTGGCCCCACACTCCCAAGACACCCTTGCCTCCAACATTTTTTTCCGGGCGGGGGTACCAGCATTCCACCATTGGCGCATCCTCGCCGGACTGCACCGACTTTGTGTCCGCATGGGAGGCGCTTGTTGTTGCAGATCATTTTGCTCACCTAGCTCTTCCATTTCAAGTGTTACGAATATACTACCCGGTGTTACGAAAATCACCGTTTCCTATTAAAAGTGTTACGAAGCTTGTTGACTACTACGATGTCGCTTTGTTTCTATAACGGTAAGCTAGAGAGAGGTACACTTTAAACGAGAGTAAAAGCTGCGTGCAGAGAATGAATTTCGATTTACGTTACCTCTCTCCTGACAATCCGTAAAAGTTTTATATATAAGTTGAAAAGTAACAATTGAAACGACGCAGACGCGACGGCTGCACAAATGCCCATGTCTGCAAACGCTACAGTTACCCGCCTTCCAAATTTTCCCGCTCATTAATTTCATTAAGTGTGAATACCCCATTCTACCCCTTAAAGCCGTGACCCCACTATAATTAAATCCTGATCGTCTATATATGGGCCATATCCAACCAACGGCCCGGATGTCGTTCAGCACGGATTCAGCACCCAGCCAGTTCGGCACCTGACGAATTCTGAATTCGAGATCTCCACGACTCCAATGAGAGAATCTTATTCATATTCATATTAATTATTAAAGAAAAACAGAGGCTGGAAAGAGAGTCTCCAAGTTGCATTTATTGAGTCCCCTCCAACTGTTCCCAACTTCAAGAACTCATTGGCTCTTTCAACACAATTCATCACTGGGAATTGGCGGAGCGCGGTGGGTGACAAAGTAAGTCTTTTGTATCCTATACAAAGTTTAAGGAGAACCGTTGGATCTCCTTCAATTAGATCTAACGGACAACATAACTAGTATTTAAGGAGTGATTTTTTTTTTTACTTTTGACCAGCCCCACTTCCTAGGGTAATTTCACTGTCGCCCCCACACCTCTGAAAAAAATGATGAAACTGCCTGCGAGGACTCCGGCCGGCCCTCTCTCCGGACGGTGCTCCTTCTCTCGATTGGGAGACTTTCCTTTCCGGCGTCTATCTCCTCTCTCCGGTGCGGCGGTGCGGTTACTTGATCGGGTAGATTTCATCCTCCGATCTCTCCTCTGCAATCACGAGTTCTCCGGAGCCGGCGCCGGCGCCGGCGTTCTCCTCACCACTCATGATTTCATGTAACTTTTATGGTTATGGTACTAGTATGTGTTTTACTAATTTTTCTCCATACCTTTTGTCCTCTTTGCTCATAAGGGGAGGGACAAAATATGTTCTGGTTGTTTGTGTGACGAATTTAGTGTTTGTATAGCTCTGTTCTTGGTAGAAGCAATACGTGTATGCCGTAGGACTAGTATTTTTATTACACAAATGCAGGTCTGATGTTTTGAGTTATTTGCATTTTCTGTTTTTATGAGTTCTTTTTGACAATACTAGTAAGTGTACAATACTTGTATATTCGTAGTACTAGTATTCGTTGTTGTAATTGTAGTGTGTAAGTTTATGTTCAAGCTGAGTGTTTGGTAGTGCTCATATTATTTTGATGTAATCAATCTTGTTTCTGATCTTTGGTCGGTATGTTTGCAGAAGCTGAAGGAGCATTGGTGTCTTCATTTGAAAAAAGTCATAATTGTTGGATCTACTGTTGGATAAAAATACCTACTATTGGTGTACAATACTTGTATAAAAATACCTACTGTTGGAAAAAAAGAGCTCATTGTCAACATGATTAATATGATATGATCGCTGCTGTATTGAACTTGTATAACAGCAAAACCGAAAATGGCTAAAGTAGTGAACTTACCTAACAAGAAAGAGAGTAATTCTTCAATTGAGTATAAAATATTCAAAGTAGCAAAAACCGAAACTAAAATATACACTGTCAAAATATGAATCCTTAAAAATATAGATTTCATGGGAGCAATAAAGCATAAAGAAACATAAATAGTTACAATGAAAGTAGTCTTTATGAAAGGACATTGACTGAAAAGAAAGGAACAATATCGTAGCCACGCATGATTTCTTGTTATTCTTGCGTCGGGATTGCATTCTCGTCGGGATAAAATATAGCATCAACATCGGGGGAATGATCACTCGGATTATTTAGATCGAAACGAAATGCGGAAGAAGGTTGGTTGACTTGGGAACTCGAACCGAGTAAATCTATTACAAAACAAAAACTAGATGGTGAGGAAGAAGATAATGATTAGTTAAATAAGTAAGAAAATAATTTGTCGCATATTTTAAGGATGAGATATTTAAAAAATATTAAAATTAACAATTAAACATTAAATTAGGGAATCCTTTGCATATCTGGCAGTTAAATAACAAGGGAAGTGGGGGAATTTTAATAGATTATTTAATTAGATGTAATAACTAATTAGGTAGTTAGGATGAGATCAATGGTGGAGATTAAACTTTGTACAGGTGACAAAGTAAGGACTTTGTCACCGAAAAAAATTCCGGGAATTGGGAAGGAGGGTTTAGCAAATTAGAGTATTCATCCAATACTCACTTCTTAATTACTTGACAGGAATAATAATAACCAAACACCATATACAGGAAACTGGAAAGTGCCCTCTTAAAGAAATAATAAGAACATAATAAAAGAATAATAAGAAGAAAAGGAATTCATCTTCTTAGCAATAATTGAAGGTGGGATTCATTTTGCTAAAGAGGAATTAAAGAGAGACTAGTACCAGCACTTGTTGTCTTGTCTACTTGAAGCTATCAAAGTTGGCCCCACACCCCCAAGACACCCTTCATCAAATTCAATACCAGAGGCAGAGCAGGCGTGGTATCCAGGGTAATCACCCAGTGACTTTGACCATTTACTATTCACTAGTTTATTATCATTCCAAAGTTGTTCAACTTAATTATATCTATCTAAATTAGCAAGACATGGGCTGTCTGTCTCCAATCTATAACTAACCGACCATATGTTGGATATGAATATCACTTCTGTCTTCTGTTATCATCATCCTTAACACAACATCCCAAACCCCACCCACCAAATCCCACCAGTATTTCCTCCTACAACTCTACAACATAAAGAATGTACACAAGACGATTTCAGAGAGGAATGGAAACAGTATGATCACACAATACAATTTACAGAATCAGATGATGCTTCTGTTTCAATCTTCTAACATTTAATTGTTAATTGTTAATTTTATACTGACAATTCAATTTTTCCATTAAATCTTTACTCTTATGAATCAAATTCAATCCCATATTCACAAACAGAGCAGTGCAGTTACATCAGTCGAGAGCTATGTACCAATACTAAATACTTCCATTTCACTTACAGAGATTTGATGTTTGTTTCGCCTAACTATTTTTAACCATGACTAGGAAGAGAAAACGGACAAAAGAATGGATTAACCAATAAAACAACCAAAGGACAAGAACCCTTACCATGCTTTTCTGGTTATGAAGTTTGGACTCTCTTGTTTGGAAGTTTTCATATGAATCCCGCCAACCAAAACTGCTCAGCTGAAAGGCTCAACCAAAATCTGCTTACAAAAGTACTATTGCCTGAGGTAGACGACAGAAATCTGACGCTTTATCCTTTCACTAATTGGTTCCTGTCCATGAACATGCATGCCTTCTTCTACAAAAAGCTTGGCTGGACCGTATCAGCACAAATCTTTTTCTTTTTAGTATTTGCTCAAGCTTTTGGTAATAAAGAATAGATCCGACAAAGCCAATCACCAATTCTTGATTTCTTGTAATGACACCAAAGATATATATGCACTGTACCTCCAGCCAGCAATTCCTAGCAGCAAAGCTTTTCCCCTCTGGTTTGGTTTCTGTTCTCCAAGACATCAACTTTTGCCTTGGAACACGATGAATCTGTGCTACCCACATATTTCACTATCGGACTGAGATGTTTATCTTTCCATTTCTTCTAGCTTTGATAGTACTTGCTTGATGTTCGGTCTAAGAGAAGGAGAAGGTGAACAGCAAGACATTGCAAGCTGAAAGAACCTGAATATGCCCTCTTCTGTGACAGCGTTCTCCCTCTTGTCATTTTCACTGTTAATAAGAATGTCTGGATGGTAAATGTCTGTGATTCTACGATCAAGGACAGCGTTTCTCATGAAGGTTGGAAGGTAAAAATCCTCATCAGGAGTAGGATTTGGATTGACTGGCTCCTTCCCTGAGAGTAGCTCAAGCAAGACTATTCCTAAGCCATAGATATCAGTCTCTTCACTTGCATCTTTCATTTTGATAAGCTCAGGGGCTTTGTATCCTTCTGCTGCAGAAGTCTCGAGCATTTCTTGGCCAGCGGTGGGATTTAATAAGAGATGCAGGCCAAAATCTGATATGCAAGGTTCACAATTGCGATCCAGAAGTATGTTCTTCGACTTAAGATTACCATGAATCACTGGCTTCTGCAACCCTGTATGAAGGTGATCCAGCCCCTTGGCTATACCAATAGATAATCTATAGATGGTTGTCCATTTATGACACTCGGCATTTCCATCTGAGCACAAGATAACACAAATTTCAGTCCCTGTTGAACCAGGAAATGCAATCAAACAGCTAAGCAATAATAAATGCAGAGGTTACGTGACAATTGCTATGTTAATCAACGTAAACAACACAAACAACAGCAACATTATTTAAATTTTCTTAAGAGGGAAAGCAAAAAGGTTGGTGCCAAGTTGCCAACAGCCAAAAAAAAAACAACAAATATTCACCAAACGGAAGAAAACTAGTAAACAAAATGATGACGGCCAGTAGAAGATCCAATCAATCACATAATTCATGGTTTCAAGTTTCTAATATTTGTGTCATGACAGAGAGAGAGTACCAGCCCACGCTAACGAAAAATCATTTACTTGTTTAAGAATTAAGAAAATCAACTACCTCGTAGGTTCTTGCTATATGGGTGTTTTGCTTTCTAGTCAGGAGAAAACTGGATTTCAAGATAAAACCAAAATGAGAGCTCAACATAGTTGGAAGATAGAAAGTAGATGAATTTTTTTCTTTTAGGGTAAAAATCAAATTCGAAAGGTGAAGTGAAGTTGGAGGTTGGAACCCACTATTTTGAAGAGAAGTAACCGGGAAATATCAGCTGTTTCTTACATCATGTTCATGAATTAGTACTTTGAAACATGAGAAGCAGAAGTCAACTTCACAGAGGTGTTACTGGTAGGAACAATTATTAATAGCTGAGTGTTGATGTCAGAAGGGATAAATACAGTAGTAGATTGTTTTTCTTTTGGTTCTGACATGTGCAGTTGTTAGGAAAACAAAAACTAAGAGAAAAACAAAAACAACTTTTACCTCTAATGAAATGAGCCAAATCTCCACGCCTGAAAAAGGGATGAACAAGGAGCTTTTCACCCCTGGAACCAGCATAAAAACCCAAGAGAGGAACCAAATTAGGGTGTCTAAGGCAACCAAGCAAGTGAATGGCAGCATTAAAATCCTTGAGTCGTGAAGTACAAACAGGCCTCAAGAATCGAAGCAGCCTAACAGAGTTAGTCCTCTGCAACAAGGCCTTGTATAAAGTACCGTAGTTAGATTTGCCAATGACTTCTCCAGGTGCATCTAGAATGTCGCTAACAGTAAGGTCCTGCCCACCTAGGAACCTCACCAAATCCTCAGTCACAATTGGCATTAGTACTGTTGAGTCATACCCACCTTGCTGCTCCTTGTTATCAAGCTCTGTGCTTTGTTCCATGTCATACTGGTGCTGCATCTTCCTTGCTCTTGTTCTTCTGAAGCAAAGGAGTATCACAAGTAAGACAATGAGCAGGGAAGCAGCAGAGGTAGCTCCTATGAGTAATTTAACCAAACGGGTGGTGTGCATCGTATTGGAAATGGAGTGAGATCTGGGAAGTGGGTATCAGGGTATGAGTTTGGTAGGATCAAAAGAATTTAGTACGGAAAAGGTGGACGTGGGGCAGGAAGGAAGGAAGGAAGGAAGGAGTAGAAGATAGAAGAGAACTTTAGAGGTGAGGAATCCAAGAAATTAGAAGGGAGAAGAAGGATGATGTGAAAGGAAGTAAGATAGATAGATTAGATTAGATTAGATTAGATTGGAGAGTGTGGACTGTAGAAAATAGGAATGGAAGCTTGGAGGGAAGCATTGGTTGAAGATAGTGAATGGAGGTTGGGAGGGAGAAGTGGGGAATGACTAATGAATGAGACAGATCTAAAGAGAGCTAGCTATTACTTACTTACTGGGTGGCTACTGTCTGTCTGTCAGCATGTGGGATTTGGGAATTTCTAAATAAGCGTTGGGAAAATTGGGAGTGACACAAAATTCTCTTTAGCTGTTCCTCGTGAAAGAGAATAGCAATACTAATAAAGTAATAACGGATCAGGATCAGGATGGCCGGACCCAACCTTTAATGGTTGGACCGGTTTCTAACCAAAATTGGAGGGGCAAAATTGGCATTTTAGAAAAAAATTAAAGTAACCCTAGAGCCTCATTCCCTCCTGTCTCCTTCGGTCCTTCCCTTCCCCAAGCATATCACAGTCGCCGCCACCGCCGATCCCCCAACTCAGCCTTTTCCCTTCCTCTTCAGTTCTTTCTCAGCCAGCGTCCTCGCGGTAAACTCGTCGACGCCGGTACCCACCCCCTCCTCTTCCCTTCTTGCTTAACCGGCATTTCGTCGCCACTTTCAGCCCATTTCTCCATCAACGAAAGGAACAAGAAAGTAGTTGAGAGGGTTTTGGTCGTGGCACAGAAATAAAAAGCACTCATGGAGGTTCGAAGAACGAGGAATGTCGAAGGAGTATGGGTGCGACATCTCTTCGCTGGGTAGAGAGGAGGATTGAATACGAGTTTCCGATGATGGATGGCAGCGGGGTGAGTCGATAGGAGACAGAGAGACGTGATAGAGGAGGTTGGAGGTTTAGTTCGATGGGGATGGTGAAATCGGCATCGGCCGAGGGAGAGAGTGAGAGTCAGAGGCCGAAGATGGGTTCGGTCTGCATCCAGAACAGAGAAGATATAGGGTACGCCACGGTGGACGACCCGAATCGGAGAAGTGGAGGCGTTGGAGGATCGGCGGCGGCATTCCTCCGAATTTCAAAATTGTGGGAGCACCGGTGACGGCGAGGAGCTGACCGGAGAAGAAGTACCAATCTGTGTTTTTTAGAAAGTTAAGTGGTTAATTTGGTGAGTTTGAAATCTCTTGCACAGTAGGGGGTTCACCAAGTTCAATGGACCATTGGCAAACCACAGTAGCCACAACATAATAAAACTGTGGATTATCTTTGTATTAAGTAGTAGTTTTGTTTCTAAGGAGTTTTGATTGGGTTGAATGTTGGCTCTGGTATTACTTTTGGTGTAGTAGACGTTTTTTACCGTTTCTTGTTGGGGCTTTTGCCGACTCATGACTCATGGTTTATAGTTAGCTTGATAAGTTAACTAGTTAACTTGGTTGGTTAACTAGTTAACAACTTGATAACTAGTTAACTCGGTTGGTTAACTAGTTAACAAAAATAATTGTTATCAAGTAAAACTTTGTTAACTAGTTAATTAATCGAGTTAACTAGTTAGTAAAGTTTTACTTGATTGTTAACTAGTTAACAAAAATAACGGTTATCAATTAAAAAATTTGTTAACTAATTACTAATAAAATAACTAGTTAACATCAGAATAACATGTTAACTAATTTTGATAACTAGTTAACTAATGTTGATAACAAGTTATCACCAAAAAATCTCGTTAAAATTTTGGTTATATGATTATTCGTTAACTAGTTATCAAGTTATCAAACAAAAAACGATGTCAATTAGTTATCAAACAAAAAATGATGTTACCTAGTTATCAAACAAAAAATGATGTTAACTAGTTATTAGGTAAAAATCATGTTAACTTGTTATTAGTTAAAAAAGCACTGTTAACAGCAAAAAAAAGTGTTAACTAGTATGTTTTTAAAGTAAGAAAAAATTTGGAAAAAAAAATTTTCACCGGAGCCTTGCCGGAAAAGTCGCTGGCTACGGTCGCTAGAAAGTTAACGGCAGTCCCCTGGAAATATTATTTATTTAATTTAAATATAAAAAGTAAATTATGTGTGTAAAGTCCTAAATATTCTTAACAATCTAGACCATTGGATTGGTCAAAAGGTCAAAGGGTGATCTAATGGTGGAGAAAAGGTTGGAACACTTCCAACCCTTGGAAAGGGTTGGAGCCAGATCCTTTGCCAAGTAATAACTAACATATCTCCTTTTTTTAGGGAAAGGATGCGGAAACTGTCTTAACGATTTAAATTAAATTAGTACGTGGAACAAAAATTTTTAGAGAGTCATACAAAAGAATATAGTACAAACTACTATCCGAACAATGAACCATGTGAATCCAGGGGTTTAGGGGTTTAGACCATAAGTAAGACTGGCAAGGTAATTAGCTGCATAGTTGCCTTCTCGGTAGATGTGTCTTATATCGACCAACCAACTTCTTCCAAATAACTCACGAAACCGACTGACTTCGCGAGCAAACTGGTGATTGATATCTCCGACATCCGTAAGAAAGAATCCAACAGCCCTGGAATCAATTTGGAGGAAAGCTTTCCGATGTCCGGCCTCCCAGACTAGCTCAAGGCCAGTTATAACGGCTCTAATCTCAGCCCTAGTGATAGAGCATATTTCGAGGTTCACTGAGAAAGCAAGCAAATAATGACCTAGAACGTCCCGAATAACCCCACCCCTGTCGCTAGTTTTGGCTCACGGCGGAGAGAGCCATCCATATTGATTGTCACTTCGTCATCAGGGCTTCGGTCCCAAGCAAACATGAACAATCGAGGTAGTAGCAATCATGATACCCATTGTTGATTCGCTATCCTAAGCCATTTTAATCACTTTGTACCAATTCATGATACAATGCGCTAGTACCTTCGTTGAGAACGTTGTCGCAGAAAAAATGAGCTCATTTTGAGCCTTCAAAATCGACCAACACCCAATACCAAAAATCATTTATCATCGTCCACAATGTCGTGCTTTAGTCAGAGGACTGAGTTATCAGTCATCCACCATGACTTCGTGTTATCTGAAAATCAGAGCTGGCTCCAAATTGCTTGGGCAAAAGGGCAGTCCCGAAGCACGTGAAGGGAAGATTCAGTGGCCACCCATCCTCGCCTTAGAGGTTCCAGGTGCTATTAGAGGGAGCGTTCGTAACATTAGTAATTAAGTTGTAGGTTGACGTAACTTGGAACTTTCCATCACATTCCTCTCCCAGACCCAATCATCTTCGCCTCTAGTTGGAGACGGAGTCATCATACCCAAAATCTCTAAGAGAATATCATCCAGGAAGTACTATTTTACCCAATCTCCAGCAGGGGTAGTCATCTCCGAAATAGTGGTATTGCTGTCAATTTGCGGACTTTCGTCAACCAAGAAGTTAGTGAGTCTGATACTCGAATCAAGCCAGCAACCTAACCAAAAGAGGGTGTCCTTCCAACTTCGTACCTCGAACCTTGATCCTCGGATCATGAAGGGCCAAGCTTTAAGCATGCCCCTTCGTACACATGGACTGTTGGGACCTATGTCGTGGGGTAAGAACCCCCCCCCCGAATCTTTAAAGCATTTCATTTGTAGCACGCTCACCCATAATCTATTGTGGTCCTTCATAAAGAGAAAAACAAGCTTCATCATGTAAGCAATGTTCAGGTGTCAGGCCATCTTGAATTTGAGGCCACCAAGCTCTTTAAGAGCGCAAATCGACTCCCAAGATATCAAATGTATTTTCCTCTCCACAATTGTAGTACCCCATACAATGTTCTAGATCCTACGATTCATCACAAATCTTGACTGGGATAACACAATTTTTCATGCCATAGGTCGGGATCACTTGGAGGAAAGATTGAGTAAGGGTCACTCTTCTTTCCAGAGCAAGGGATTTGGCCTTCCATCCTGAGAGTTTAAGATCAATTCTCTCGAGAATGACATGGTAAGTCTCATTCGTCACTTTTTGTGTAACATTGGGACATCGAGATAACGTCCAAGGTTATGGGTCAAAGAAATACCCATGTGATGCGCTAGGAAACTACACGAGTGACGGCAGACGTTTGTAAAGAATAGCGCAGTCGATTTCTCTTTGCTAATCGACTGTCCAGATGCGGCAGAGAAACGCTCCAGAGTTTGTGGAATCACCTTTGCCTGGTCCTGTGATGATTCAACAAATAGATCAAGGCCGTCAACATAAAAGAAATGAGAGAGAGAGGGGCGGTACACATGGAGAAAGGGAAATTGGTTTCCAGTCTCCAGCCTCAATGCCGGCATCAATGAGATGGTTGAGCCTTTCCATGTACAAAGTGAAAAGAAAAGGTGATAACAGGTAGCCTTGTCTAATCTCGTGTTCAGGTAAGAGTTCCTCTGTAATCCCTCCATTCTATAATATTATGAACCTGACTGAGATAACACACTTCATGATCAATATGATCGCCATGACATCAAGACAAGTTGCCATAAAAGTATACTCAAGAAAGGACTAGCGAATACGATCGTGGGCCTTTGCCAGATCAATCTTCGAAATCATCCTTCTCTTTCTGTTCTTATCATATTCCATGACCATCTCCTGGAGAACGATGATATTATTCTCAATCTGTCGTCTAGGAATGAAGCTTGAATGATTAGAACTGATAAAAGACTTCATAAGAGGTCTGAGTATGGTAGCTAAGCATTTAGTTAAGATCTTGTACAACAAGTTACAAAGGCTGATCAGACGGAGTTGGTGGATCATCTTTGGATTTTCTAATTTAGGAATGAGAATAAGGATCGTCATGTCCACTTCCTTAACTCATCTTGGGTCAAGAAAACAAGCCTGGATATATCTGGACACACATCTTCCAATAACCTTCCAATTGTGTTGGAAGAACACTTGTTGGTATCCATCGATACTCGACGCTTTTGGGCCTTTTAAGTTGTTGACGACACCCTTAAGTTCATTTGCGGATGGGTTTCTTGATATTTCCCTAGCCACCGCTTCTGATATTGTAGAGAAACGCGTAGGCAGGAGGATCGGGGTACAGGCCTCCTCCTAAAACAAGTTCCAGAAATGCTCATCATCAAAAGATTAAAGGATGTTTGGGTCATCTGACCATTCCCCACTCAGAAGTCTAAGCATAGATATTCTGTTAATGTTGTAACGTGTGTTATGATCTCCATTGTTGATCCAATCCGTTCGAGCCTTTTGAACCCACAAAACTTCCTCATCCTAGAGAATTTTCTCAAGGCTAGCACGGGTAGCAGATGATCACGAGTAAAAGCTTAGTTGAGTTGTGCCTAGCCACCGCATTCTCAAGCTCCACTAAATGAGCCAAAAGAGCTGCCTTACGGTGATGAATATTAACAAAAGACCTTGCGATTCCACCGCCCGAGTTTGTTGGTGAGTTCGACAAGATTGTGGGAGATATCCCTACTACGAGACCAAGTGCTACGTACTTAGAAGCCTTGCGAAATCAGAATGCACAAGCCACCATGCAAGAAATTGGAAGGGACGAGAACCGACCGACATAGAGGAGTTTTATGCTAGGACAACAAGAATCGGTCGTTGATACGACATAATACGCGATAAGCGTTTGGTCAAAGAGTTTGGAAAAAGGACCACTAGTTTTGGGAAACCAAAGCACGATCCAATCTCTTACTGAGGGCGCCCCAAAACCAGGTGAATTTAGGGCCAACAAACCCAATATCCAAGGGTTCACACTTTTCAAAACATCTCCGAAAGGATATCACCGAGTTCGGGTTGAACCTGCACCATCGATCATGACCTCTTCAATGAGGATATTGTTAATGTCCTCTAACAGGCACAATAGAAGTTGAGAGAGCGAGGCTCTATCTCTCATCTCATCCCAGAGGAGAGCTCGTACTATCGGGTTAGGCTTAGCGTAATCAGTGGTGATCACGCACTTTAGGAGGTTGGTCGAGGTGAGTTCAAAGTGAAGAGCTTGATCAGATCCCCCTACTTCAGAACATGTCAGGTCCATCGAGCACTATAGAACCCAAATACAACCCGCGAAACTCAGAACCTCCATGACAAGACGGCTATCAAAACCCATGTTATATATCGATCAACCTCGAAGCCACAACACCACTTATGTGCGGTTCCATAATAATAAAAACTGACAGCTTAAACTTAGAGATATAGAACATAATAAAAGGGACAAATTCTTTATGGCCCACCCCACGAATATTCGAAGAGAAGATTTATTGATGACATTAGAAATATCGTGTTTATTAGCCTTAATTAAGCGACATTCCATTGTCTGAAACACGATTTTAGGGTAGTTTAGTGAGTTTTCATTCAGTAATGCTATTTCCTACCGAATCAGTTACATTGGCCCGTTTGGGGTCTATTTGACGTGTTTTCAAGTGTTTGTGTTAGTACACAGGTCTATACCGTCAGATAAGTGACCATCAGGAGTGTTCAAGACGCAATGGATCCCAAAGATATGACCCGGGATCATCGAAGAACTCAAATCGATCAAAGAAATATGGAAAACTATCCAGCACTCAAGTTCTCGGCAAAAACTTCCAATGTTTTCACCGAGAAGATATTCAAGAAGTCAGCCAAATGCTCGTCGAATTCAATCAGCAGATTTCAAAGGAGTTTTCGGGGAGAACTTCAAAGTTCTCACCGAAAAGTTGTTCACAAAGCAGTTGGAAATTCTCATCGCATATTCAGAAAAATATTAAAAAGAAGTTTTCGCTGAAAACTTCCTAAGTTTTTGGCGAAAACTTGGTCCTATTCCAGGTCTGTTTTGGAAAAGCATTTATTTAAGTAGTTGGAAATTCTCGTCGCAGATTCAAAAAAATATTACAAAGAAGTTTTCGCAGAGAACTTCCTAAGTTTTCGCTGAAAACTTGGGCCTATTCCGGGTCTATTTTGGAAAAACATCTATTTAAGGAACCATTCAACCCCAGTTGAGAGATATTCTGATTCTCAGACTTTCATAGCGAGAGGAGAGAGTTTAGATCGTAATCAGGAGTTCTCTGAGAGATTTTGACAAAGTCTTTCCATCGCGGAGGTGCTCGGAGCTAGGAGTGAAGATTTCTCGAGATTGAAGCTCCGTGGAATCGTCAAAATTAGGTTTGTCAGATGTCCTCTGTTCTTACTTTGTATGATGAATTCTCTTGTTGTTTTCGATTCTCTTATTTCAAACATGAGTAGCTAAACTTGTTAAGCTTAGATTAGATGAACACTAAGTGACTTGGTCCTTTAAAGCGGTCACGGATCGGCGGTAATTAGATTTAATTCAATCAGTTTATTTTTCATAATTGGTTTGTTCTTAATCTGTGTTTCTTTTCTAGCTTGATCACCTAGATTAGTTTTCTGTTCAAATAAGGATAGTTGGCGAACGTCCGCCTTGTTTTAGAACTTCAAATCAATGAATTAACCTATTCAATAGATTATGCCTTTCGTAGGAACCGTTTAGGGTTAATCCGTTTCAAGAACAGCTCATTAAAATTAATCAGGTGCACCAATTAGTTATCCGTTGCAGGAGGGAACGCATTTACGGTTAATTAATCTTGGTAACTAGTTCGATAGAGCGAACGTTCGCGGACTTAGACCTAAGGGTAAGGAGTTGTGATGGTGTGTAAGAACTAAATGAATTAGGATTGAAAAGTAGCTGGTTTTGTGATTGCCAATGCTGTGGTAATCTTAGGGGGATTCGAGTCTAAGCTTTCGTCTGTCTTTCGCAAACAACCATAATCAATCAAACTGCCTTTTAATTCAATTTCATTTCCTTCACACAATAGTATAGAAGTCATGAAACTCACACCACGCAACTTGTTTAAAACCTGAATGCTTGCTTACTTCTTTGGGTAAACAATTTGAAGAAACCCGTGGAATACGATTTATCGTACTTTAGTGGGATAGTATTTGATACCCTGTTTTACACGTCATCAAATTGGCGCCGTTGCCGAGGACTTCTTCTTAATTGTTTGGAAGACGAGTTGGCAATTATTCTTCTACTTTCCATCTTTCCATTTCCATCACACTTCAATTTTACACCGATTAAATTCAGCTCGTGCATTAAGGCCTTATCTGCACGAGTTGTGAACAACAACGATTTAGATGCTATTCAAGACTTGCTTGTCATGGCTGTGTGTCATATGGAAATGATCTTTCCACCTTCCTTTTTCACTGTGATGGTACATCTAGTACTTCATTTAGTTGAAGAGGTTCGTCTAGGCGGACCAGTTCAGTACAGATGGATGTATCCAATAGAGAGATTTCTGGGGAAATTGAAAGGATTTGTTGGGAACAGGGCACAACCAGAAGGTTCAATTGCTGAAGGCTGGATAAATGATGAAATTTGTACGTTTTCATCAATGTATCTGGATGACACTGTGGAGTCACGATTCAATCGTGAGAAACGAGTTCACGACCCCGACGAAGATCAAACGATTCATTCATCTGACATGTTTTCGGTAGTTGGCAAAACAGTTTGAAAAGGAACACCATACAAAATGCGGGAAGAAGAATTACTACAAGCACATCGATATGTATTGTTTAACATCGAAAGTGTTGAACCTTTCATCGAGTAAGTGTTGATCCTTTTGTAGCTCAACAAGAAAAACAAAGAACACGTGAAAATTAACAAACATTTTGTACTTGGTTTGCTTAGTGAATACAGATCCATCATTAAGCGCAAGTATCGAGGTGTAGCTGCACAAAGAAGAGCAACTTCTGAAATAGAGAAAACAATTCATCGTGAGTTTCCAAAATGGTTCAAGTGGCGGGTAAGTAGTATTTATATGATCAAGTTTGTGTCATCAAATCCATATAGGCTGTCTAAAGTTGTTTATCTTTTTCAATGAAGATTATTAACGATAAGGCGGCGACTCATTCTTTTGATATGAAAATGCTGGCAAGAGGACCACTTGTTGAAGCTAAGAAGTTCAAAACATTTGATGTCAACGGCTATAGATTTCGTACTTTAGAACGAGAGCAGATGATGATGAAACAAAATAGTGGAGTTTTTGTTAGTTTGGGTACTCAAAGCTATTCTAGTTCAGTGGACAATAACCCTATTGAGGGTTCGGTCCCATATTATGGAAAATTGGAAGACATCATTCAGTTGAACTACTGTGGAAGATGGGTGACTGTATTCAAATGCAAATGGGCTAACACCCTTACAAGTAGGGGTTACAAGAAGGATGATTTGGGATTCGAATGTTTGAACTTCTCTCATCTCATACATACTGGCACTCAAGCTGGAGATGAACCATATGTAGCAGCAAGTCTTGTGAAGATGGTGTATTATGTAACCGATATGAAAGACAAGGAATGGTGTATTCCTATACATATTAAGCCAAGAGATTTGTATGAAATGGGTGATGCTTCAAATTCTGAGACATTACAACTGCCAGTGTTACCCAATATTGTTGATGATGGCTCAAACACACTTCTTTCACGAAGCGGTGTTCAAGCAGACTTTGATTGATCATACCATGTAAATATATTCATGATAATTTTTCGCTTTGAATAGTATATTCAACAAATAGCTAATAAAAGTTTCGTTATTTAAATCATGCAGAGATGGCAGATGTGATGGGAGGTGCTAGCGCTGGTGGAGATGTAGGTGATGACGGACGGTGGCCAAACAAGGACAACGAAAATAGCTGGTACAAGTGTCACATGGTTGGTATGTATACCTCTAAAAGAAAGATTTTTGTGTTGTTTTCATTCAGTATTATTATATCTCATACTGATGTGTTTATCTTTGAATTTATAGATGCTGTTGGTAATGTAGCAACAGAGAAATGGCAAGTTCGTGATTGGATGGAGGTCGGATTTGATGGTCGGAGGATTTTGGTGCCGCTTGATGCAGGGCGAGTACCGTGTGGGAGATAAGGTAAGTACCTACGACAGGTGCTTGGTAAGATTATCGCTATGGACAACTTACCAATTGGTCCAGATGATTGGAGGTATGTTAGTGACCTGGACAAGGCTGCTATTTGGGACTCATACATAGTGGTACGTATAATGTTTACATTACTAATCGTTGTGAATGATTTTATGTTTATGTAACATTTTAGTAATTAACAGTTTCTTGTCAAAATTTGTGTAGCCAAGGTTCACCTGGGTACCTGAGGATGAGCACGATATGAAGAAGTACGTACTCCAGGATGCGGGGAAGAAGTGGAGGGAACATCGAGGCAGGGTATGGAGTGGAGTGTTCGGGGAAGGTGGAGTGAACCGCCGCAACCGTGGGCAGACGACCCTAACCACCGCTAATCTTGAACCTTCGCTCGATCACTGTTGGCACCGGGGCGGGAAAGTACTTGGACCCGTCGGCCGCGATTGACCGAGAACCCTAAGTGTCCAGGAATGGCTCCACGACAGAAGGGGAATACTTCTGTTGATAATACCGACTCTAAGCTATGCACGCAGCATAAAACTAAGAATTGAGAGAACAAAGTTCTTATTTGATTAATTGATTCAAAGGGGTTCGAGTTTACAATGAGGCCGAAGCCTCTTATTTATAGGTGAGGGAAATCGTGAACAAGCTCACTTTTCCTACTCGGAAAATAACTCTAAAATAATAAAATAATAGCCTAAGTCCTATTTAGAATATAATAAGACTTACTTGCTCCTAAAGAATTGAAACTAAGAAGAAAATCCGAATAAAATACTTAAAGTCTTAAAATAATACAAAAGCCGGCTAAAACCCTAATTCGGCGGATCCGACGGGTCCGGTCGGGTATTCCGCTCACGCGCTGGCCAAATTAGGAAAGCCGGCGCCGCCTTTGCTATCGAGCGTGGAATTGGCGGCGGCGGCGGCTGCTCGGGCTGGGTGATGACCAGGGCTTCTTGAGTTGGGCTCCGGCGGGTCTGATGCTGATGCCGGTCGGCCTCCGGGGTTCTTGCTCGGCCTGCCCGTTCGGCCGTCTTCCCATTTCCTCATTTCCTCCATTTCCCTCGTGGTTCCTAGGCTGGCAGCTCCTAGGCTTGGCTCTAGGCCTTGTGTGGAGTTGAGGGCGGGTGCTAAACCTCTCAGGGCTCGGGCTTGATGTGGGGCCGATGCCGAGTGATGCTCGGAGTGCCCGTGTGCTAAATCCGTCGTCCGGTCGGCCGGTCGGGGCACTGCTCTATTGGTCAGCAGGGTGTATCCAGTTCGGATTTGTCGATCAGCATCTTCATCTTGTTTCCCCTGGCTCCAAGTCTTCATGTAGAGGGTGAGCCGTTCTTTGAAGGCCTTAGATTGACTTCGGGTGAAAGGTAGCTCGGGGCGTGTCCAAGGAACAGGAGGCTCGTCATTCCCCTCTTCTTGAGAAGGATTCGGCCTCGAATCCGGCTCTGCATAGACCTCATCATAATAGGGGGTTAAATCTGCAACATTGAACGTGGCACTTACCCCATAGGAGTTGGGAAGGTCGAGCACATAAGCGTTATTATTGATTTTCTTGATTATGGTGTATGGGCCGTCGCCTCGGGGAAGGAGTTTGGATTTCCTTTGCTCGGGAAACCGTTCCTTCCGGAAGTGAATCCATACTTGGTCGCCTACTTCGAAGATCTTTTCTTTTCTCCCTCGGTTGGCATTCCGAACGTATTGAGCCGTCCTCCTTTCAATGTTGGCCCTAGCCTTCTCGTGGAGCTTTCAGACATACTCGGCCTTTTCTTGTCCATCGGCGTCTAGAAATTCATGTAAGGGTAGGGGTGACAAGTCTAGAGGGGTCAAGGGGTTGAATCCATTGACAAGCTCGAATGGTGAATACTGGGTGGCGGAGTGGACAGCCCGGTTGTAGGCGAATTCTACATAGGGAAGTGAAGTGACTCCGGGCAGCCGACCGGCGGCCAATGCCTACTCCTACACCCCGCCGGGGTCACCCACAAGGGCAAATGCCTTAGTGCCTTATAAGAAGCGCTCAGAACCTCGCCAGATAAACCCTCGGAGGTTTACCAAGCCCCCAACAGGTGGTGAGGTTCAAGCACAGCCCTCCCCGAAGGGCTCAACAAGCACGGATGAGCGTCCGGACCCATCCGGCCCTAACTTGGGCCCTGACGCTCATGGAAGTAGAGGCACCAAGCTTGCCCGGCCCCTCGGGCAACAAGTCTAAGGACCCAGGAGGTGCTACACAACCCTGGGATCCTCTAGAGGCCTTCCTAGAAGAATGCCGACTGAAGAAAGCCAAGCTCCAGCCTAAGGAAGCACCAACCGGCCCCGGCCCGAGCACCCCTCCAGCCCTAGCATCAAGGCTAGGCTTCCAAGAGCTCAAGGACCGAATGATGACCTTAGGAGAACCTCTAAGGACCTTCCTAGACAACTGGGATAAACAGGTAAGGCCAGGCCTGAGCATACCCGGAGAAGGCCCGAAGACAGACGGCACCCGAGCGCCAGCCCCGGCCTTAGAAGGCCCCGATCGGGCCCTAACACTCAGCCATCAGGGAACCCGAGCCCTGGGAGGATTAGCACCTGCCCTCAACTCCATACAAGGCCTAGAGCCAAGCCTAGGAGCTGCCCGCCTAGGAACCACGAAGGAAATGGAGGAAATGGGAAGACGGCCGAACGGGCAGGCCGAGCAAGAACCCCGGAGGCTGACCGGCATCAGCATCAGACCCGCCAGAGCCCAACTCAAGAAGCCCCGGTCATCACCCAGCCCGAGCAGCCGCCGCCGCCGTCAATTCCACGCTCGATAGCATAGGCGGTGCCGGCTTTCCTAATTTGGCCAGCGCGTGAGCAGAACACCCGACCGGACCCGCCGGATCCGCCGAATTAGGGTTTTAGCCGGCTTTTGTATTATTTTAAGACTTTAAGTATTTTATTCGGATTTTCTTCTTAGTTTCGATTCTTTAGGAGCAAGTAAGTCTTATTATATTCTAAATAGGACTTAGGCTATTATTTTATTATTTTAGAGTTATTTTCCGAGTAGGAAACGTGAGCCTGTTCACGATTTCCCTCACCTATAAATAAGAGGCTTCGGCCTCATTGTAAACTCGAACCCCTTTGAATCAATTAATCAAATAAGAACTTTGTTCTCTCAATTCTTAGTTTTATGTTGCGTGCATAGCTTAGAGTCGGTATTTTCAACAGAAGTATACCCCTTCTGTCGTGGAGCCATTCCTGGACACTTAGGGTTCTCGGTCAATCGCGGCCGACGGGTCCAAGTACTTTCCCGCCCCGGTGCCAACAGTGATCGAGCGAAGGTTCAAGACTAGCGTTGGTTAGGGTCGTCTGCCCACGGTTGCGGCGGTTCACACCAGTTTTGGTATCAGAGCTTCAGTTCAACTCGAGGAACCACAATCTATCCCAGTCTTCAGGTTTGAAACCCTGGATTCATATCCTTTATTTTCAGTCTTAGAAAAATCCTTGAAAAACCCTATCTATCTTTGTTTTCGTGTTATTAGAAAATCAGTTTAGAAAAACCATCTATTTTTCATTCTTGTTCGAAGCATTGTAAGAAAAAGAAAAGAAAACAAAAAGAAAGGCAATCTGCCCTAGGGTTTCTCGTTCATTATAGGTTGATCTTAAGAAGAGGGGTAGATAGATATATTTTGCTTCCCTGTTCTATCAACTAACATGGCAGACGAAAGACTCAACCACGTGGAGACCAACGTTCTCAACATCACTCAAGTTCTGAACACGTTACAAGAATCTATGGCCCGAATGGAAAGGATAGCCGCGGAGCAAGGATTTGGGAGGGACAGACCTCGCGGCGACCGAGAGCGGGAGGACAGAAGACCGCCCCAAGATGTTGACGACGATGTGAGCAGTCTCAAGCTCACTGTACCTAAGTTCAACGGAAAGACCAACGCCGACAACTACCTGGATTGGGAAAGAAGCATGGAGGACTTCTTGGATTGCCACAACTACTCCGAAAGAAAGAAGATCAAGGTGGCGACCATAGAATTCACCGACTACGCCGCCTTATGGTGGAGTCAGTACCAGCGACAAATCCTCAGAGAAGAAGAAGAACCCTTGGGAACATGGAGAAAATTAAAGAGAATCATGAGGAAGAAGTTTTTACCGGCTGCCTATACAAGAGACTTGCATATCAAGCTACAAACCCTAAGACAAGGCAGTATGTCCGTGGAGGACTATCACAAAGAAATCGAGATGCTCGTAACACGGCTTGATCTTAAAGAGGATGATGAAGCTAGAATAGCCCGTTTTACCAACGGCCTACAAAGAGATATCATGCATCAAGTCAACATCCTCCACTATGTTGACTACGAAGACTTAGTAACCTTGGCGATCCGAGTAGAAAGGGAGATCAAGAATGGCTTTGGCAAGAGGACCGCGCCACCCGCCACTAGCACTTGGAAGGGAGCTGCCAGCACCAGCCAGCCCCCATGGAAGGCCGGCCCTAACCAGGCCCAAGGCAGCAAGCCAAACCCTAACATCGCCGCCAACCGGGTAACACCAAGCACTACCCCTACTGTACCGAGTACTAACCCTAGGCCTAGCGGCATTGTTTGTTTTAAATGTCAGGGCCGAGGACATGTAGCTAGAGAGTGCCCCAATCAGAGGGTTATGGTGCTCAAAGAAGGAGAAGTCGTCACCGACGACGAAGAAGAAAAAGCCAAGGGCGGCCAAGAAGAAGACTCCGACAGCGGAGAAGAGGTCGAGGTTCAAGGGCTTGAAAAATTCACGGGAATGTTCGTGAAAGACCTGACCTTAGGTACCAAGTCCTGGCGAGATACCTTGGCCGAGCCATACATCCCTGGCGACGGCCCGAATCCAGAACAGCGCCCGGCCAGCATCGGGTCAACCCAGAGCCAGTACCCGGCACCCTACGGAGCAGCACCCAAGCATCCCCTGGCTAGCCCCCTAATGATGCAGGAGCAGCACTCGGACACACTGAGGCCCCCGAGGGACACACAGGCCATCCGGGACATGCACACCGAAGAGGTGTCACACCGACTCTTGCGGCTGGCACCCATCCGACTCCGCCTACCTCCAAACCCGACGGCGGTCGAGAAAAGCCCTAGCAAGGAGGATGGGCTCCATTGGGATGACCTATACTCCCCTATGTCTTCCACGAGCCTCAAGATCATAGTCAACAGTCCCTCGACTGATGACAACATGAGCACCGACGGTGCTAGCTCAGAAGACCCGGAGCCTTGGTCAGACTCGGACTCCAACGAGTACCCGAGCCCCCGAAGCATGAAGGAAGGCAGCCCCAACATTACCCCACGAGCTGCCGACTTGGAGAAACCCCCTCCCAGTACGAACACGAAGGCTTGGGATTCGAGGACGAATCCCTTACAAGAAGAGGGGAATGAAGTGACTCCGGGCAGCCGACCGGCGGCCAATGCCTACTCCTACACCCCGTCGGGGTCACCCACAAGGGCAAAGGCCTTAGTGCCTTATAAGAAGCGCTCAGAACCTCGCCAGATAAACCCTCAGAGGTTTACCAAGCCCCAACAGGTGGTGAGGTTCAAGCACAGCCCTCCCCGAAGCGCTCAACAAGCACGGATGAGCGTCCAGACCTATCCGGCCCTAACTTGGGCCCCGACGCTCATGGCAGTCGAGGCACCAAGCTTGCCCGGCCCCTCGGGCAACAAGTCTAAGGACCCAGGAGGTGCTACACAACCCTGGGATCCTCTAGAGGCCTTCCTAGAAGAATGCCGACTGAAGAAAGCCAAGCTCCAGCCTAAGGAAGCACCAACCGGCCCCCGCCCGAGCACCCCTCCAGCCCTAGCATCAAGGCTAGGCTTCCAAGAGCTCAAGGACCGAATGATGACCTTAGGAGAACCTCTAAGGACCTTCCTAGACAACTAGGATAAACATGGAAGGCCAGACCTGAGCATACCCAGAGAAGGCCCGAAGACAGACGGCACCCGAGCGCCAGCCCCGGCCTCAGAAGGCCCCGATCGGGCCCTAACACTCAGCCATCAGGGAACCCGAGCCCTGGGAGGATTAGCACCTGCCCTCAACTCCATACAAGGCCTAGAGCCAAGCCTAGGAGCTGCCCGCCTAGGAACCACGAAGGAAATGGAGGAAATGGGAAGACGGCCGAACGGGCAGGCCGAGCAAGAACCCCGGAGGCCGACCGACATCAGCATCAGACCCGCCGGAGCCCAACTCAAGAAGCCCCGGTCATCACCCAGCCCGAGCAGCCGCCGCCGCCGCCAATTCCACGCTCGATAGCAAAGGCGACGCCGGCTTTCCTAATTTGGCCAGCGCGTGAGCGGAACACCCGACCGGACCCGCCGAATCCGCCGAATTAGGGTTTTAGCCGGCTTTTGTATTATTTTAAGACTTTAAGTATTTTATTCAGATTTTCTTCTTAGTTTCGATTCTTTAGGAGCAAGTAAGTCTTATTATATTCTAAATAGGACTTAGGCTATTATTTTATTATTTTAGAGTTATTTTCCGAGTAGGAAACGTGAGCCTGTTCACGATTTCCCTCACCTATAAATAAGAGGCTTCGGCCTCATTGTAAACTCGAACTCCTTTGAATCAATTAATCAAATAAGAACTTTGTTCTCTCAATTCTTAGTTTTATGCTGTGTGCATAGCTTAGAGTCGGTATTATCAACAGAAGTATTCCCCTTCTGTCGTGGAGCCATTCCTGGACACTTAGGGTTCTCGGTCAATCGTGGCCGACGGGTTTAAGTACTTTCCCTCCCCGATGCCAACAGTGATCGAGCGAAGGTTCAAGACTAGCGGTGGTTAGGGTCGTCTGCCCACGGTTGCGGCGGTTCACACCAGGAAGGCATTCTTCCCATGTCCGGATGTTGGATGAGATGATAGCTCGGAGCATCTGAGAGAGTGATCGGTTAACCACCTCGGTCTGGCCGTCGGTTTGTAGGTGACATGTTGTAGAGAACATGAGCTTTGTCCCCATCTTGGCCCAGAGGGTCTTCCAGAAGTAGCTAAGGAACTTGGAGTCCCGGTCCGACACAGTAGTCTTAGGGATCCCATGGAGTCGGACGACTTCTTGAAAGAACAAGTCAGCGATGTTAGAAGCGTCGTCGGCCTTGTGGCATGCAATAAAGTGGGCCATCTTTGAAAATCTGTCAACGATAACAAAGATGGAGTCTTTTCCTTTCCGAGTTTTGGGGAGTCCTAGAATGAAATCCATGGAGATATCTACCCATGGGTGTTCGGGTATCGGAAGAGGGGTGTACAACCCGTAGGGTTGGAGATGGGACTTGGCCCGTTGGCACTTAGAACATTGGGCAATGAGTTTTTCCACGTCATGGCGCATCTTGGGCCAGTAGAAATGTTCTTTGAGGGTAGCTACCGTCTTGGCTACCCCGAAGTGCCCCATGAGTCCTCCGCCGTGCGCTTCTAAGGCTAATACTGTCCGGCAGGAATGGTTGGGAAGGCAGAGCTTGTTGGCTTTGAATAAGTACCCATCTTGTCGATAGTACTTGCCAAACCCGCCTTGTTCACATGCTTCAAAGATGTTTTTAAAGTCTTGGTCGTCAGCATAAAGTTCCTTGATGTGTTCGAATCCAATGAATTTGGTGGTGAGGACAGAGAGGAGGGTGTATCTTCGGGAAAGGGCGTCGGCCACCACATTCTCTTTACCTTGTTTGAACTTGATGATGTAAGGGAATGACTCAATGAACTCTACCCATCGGGCGTGCCTTCGGTTGATTTTATGTTGGGCCTTGAGGTATTTGAGGGATTCATGGTCAGTATGAATGATAAACTCTTTGGGCCATAGATAATGCTGCCAAGTTTTAAGGGCTCGGACAAGGGCGTAGAATTCCTTGTCATAGGTCGGATAATTGAGGGGTGCCCCATTGAGTTTTTCACTAAAATAGGCGATGGGTCTTCCTTCTTGCATAAGGACAGCACCAATTCCTACTCCGGATGCATCACATTCAATCTCAAAGGGCTTGTTGAAGTCTGGGAGCTTGAGGAGGGGTGCTTCAGTCAGTTTTTGCTTGAGGGTCTCGAAGGCGGCTTGCTGACTCGGGCCCTAATGGAAGGGGAGATCTCGTTTGATTGCCGCCGTGAGGGGAGCAGCTAGAGTGCTGAAGTCTCGGACAAATCTCTGGTAGAAACTAGCCAACCCATGAAAACTCTGGATATCTGTGATGCTTTGTGGGGTCGGCCAGGACTTGATGGCTTTGATCTTCTCCTCATCCACCCTTATTCCTGAAGAGCTGACAACAAAACCAAGGAACACAAGGTGATCGGTGCAAAAAGTGCACTTAGCCATGTTGGCATATAATTGCTCCTTTCTTAGAATATCTAAGACGGCCTTGAGGTGTCCTAAATGATCTTCTAAGTTTTTGGAATAGACTAGGATGTCATCGAAATATACTACCACAAATTTACCGATATAAGGCCGTAAGACTTGATTCATGAGTCTCATAAAGTTGCTAGGGGCATTGGTTAGGCCAAAGGGCATGACCATCCACTCGTATAGCCCTAGTTTGGTTTTGAAAGCGGTCTTCCATTCATCCCCTTCTTTCATCCGGATTTGGTGATATCCGGATCGAAGATCTATTTTGGAGAAGATGGCAGACCCATGTAGTTCATCAAGCATATCATCTAGTCGGGGAATGGGGTGTCGGTACTTAACTGTGATATTGTTAATAGCCCGGCAGTCAACACACATTCGCCATGTTCCTTCTTTCTTCGGGACTAGAATGACTGGAACGGCACACGGACTCATGCTCTCGCACATATCCTTTGTTCATTAGCTCCTCAACTTGTGACTGGATCTCCTTGGTCTCCTCCGGGTTGGTGCGGTAGGCAGCTTTATTTGGTAGGGCTGCCCCGGGTATCAAATCGATTTGGTGCTCAATTCCTCTAAGTGGGGGTAGCCCACTAGGGGCTTCCTTTGGGAAGACATCTTGGTAGTCCTGCAAGAGAGATGAAACAACACTAGGTAGTGCTGAGCTGGGGTTAGTATTAAGACAGTCTCTATATCGGATCACCACCATAGGCCTTCGGGCTATTAGAGCGTGTTTGATATCCCCAGAGGTGGCGATCAGTGCTTCCTTCTTCTGGCTTCCCTGGGAGGTGGCCCCAGTACAGGTTAGGGTTTCGGGTTGAAGGCTTGGGTTTGATTCTGGCCGCCTTTGTTTATCTTCTTGTAGTTCTCTCTCTTTTCTTTCTTGCGTGACTCGCCTCTCTATTTGGTCTTGTAAGATTTCTGATGGAGAGAGAGGTTTAAGCTTATACTTGGTATTTTTATGGACGAGGCTGTAGCTATTGGTTCTTCCATCGTGTTTGGAGAACCTATCAAACTGCCACGGTCGGCCAAGTAATACATGGGCAGCTTCCATTGGTACGACATCACATAGGATTTGATCAGCGTACCTTCCAATGCTGAATGGAATGTAGGATTGGCGGGTGACCTTCAATTCCCCACAGTTACTAAGCCAATGTAGTTTATAAGGGTGGAGATGCCTTTGGGTATGTAGATGAAGCCCTGATACAAGATCCTGACTAACAGTATTGGTACAACTGCCGCCATCTATGACCAAACCACAAACTTTATTTTTAATGACGCATCGGGTGTGGAACAGGTTGTCTCTCTGCTCCTGGCCATTGCTTAGGGTTTGGGCGCCAAGGAGCCGTCGGGTTACGGCGGAGTACCGAGGGGTCTGTTTGGATCGCGTACGCCGGCGGGTGGCGTGAGTGCCATCGGGGTCTGCCAGGTCATCGGGACCGGGCAGAGAATCAGGTATAGGCGGCCGAAGGTGTGAGAGCTGGGGCTCGGTCGGATGCAAAGAAACCCTCGACTGTGCGGCCTGGGCCATGGCTCGGGCCATAGCTCGAGTGATCCTGGTGGTGACGGCGCTTGGAAGGGGTCCGGTGGTCGATCCTCCACTGGACGGGGGGTGGCTTAATGATTGATCGGAGGTAGTGTCAGCGGAGCCGCTGATGTTCCCTATCGGGTGATCAGACGGTTGAGTGGGTCGCTCTTCGGGCGCCGGAGACGGGTCAGCCGCTAGGGCCGGGTTCTGCGCCGGAGGCCGGTCAGATGCCAGGGGCCTGCCGGGTGCTAAGTGCTGGTCAACCGCCGGTGCGGGAGCTAGTTGTCTCTCGAATGCCCGTTCAATCCTGTCGATCGACGCCTTCATCTGAACTAGAATTTGAGCGATCGTTGGTAGGGTGGCTTTGAGCAGGGCCAGTTCTTCTTTTGTCATGTTAGTTGATAGAACAGGGAAGCAAAATATATCTATCTACCCCTCTTCTTAAGATCAACCTATAATGAACGAGAAACCCTAGGGCAGATTGCCTTTCTTTTTGTTTTATTTTCTTTTTCTTACAATGCTTCGAACAAGAATGAAAAATAGATGGATTTTCTAAACTGATTTTCTAATAACACGAAAACAAAGATAGATAGGGTTTTTCAAGGATTTTTCTAAGACTGAAAATAAAGGATATGAATCCAGGGTTTCAAACCTGAAGACTGGGATAGATTGTGGTTCCTCGAGTTGAACCGAAACTAGAGTGAACCGCCGCAACCGTGGGCAGACGACCCTAACCACCGCTAGTCTTGAACCTTCGCTCGATCACTGTTGGCACCGGGGCAGGAAAGTACTTGGACCCGTCGGCCGCGATTGACCGAGAACCCTAAGTGTCCAGGAATGGCTCCACGACAGAAGGGGAATACTTCTGTTGATAATACCGACTCTAAGCTATGCACGCAGCATAAAACTAAGAATTGAGAGAACAAAGTTCTTATTTGATTAATTGATTCAAAGGGGTTCGAGTTTACAATGAGGCCGAAGCCTCTTATTTATAGGTGAGGGAAATCGTGAACAGGCTCACGTTTCCTACTCGGAAAATAACTCTAAAATAATAAAATAATAGCCTAAGTCCTATTTAGAATATAATAAGACTTACTTGCTCCTAAAGAATCGAAACTAAGAAGAAAATCCGAATAAAATACTTAAAGTTTTAAAATAATACAAAAGCCGGCTAAAACCCTAATTCGGCGGATCCGGCGGGTCCGGTCGGGTGTTCCGCTCACGCGCTGGCCAAATTAGGAAAGCGGCGCCGCCTTTGCTATCGAGCGTGGAATTGGCGGCGGCGGCGGCTGCTCGGGCTGGGTGATGACTGGGGCTTCTTCAGTTGGGCTCCGGCGGGTCTGATGCTGATGCCGGTCGGCCTCCGGGGTTCTGCTCGGCCTGCCCGTTCGGCCGTCTTCCCATTTCCTCATTTCCTCCATTTCCCTCGTGGTTCCTAGGCTGGCAGCTCCTAGGCTTGGCTCTAGGCCTTGTGTGGAGTTGAGGGCGGGTGCTAAACCTCTCAGGGCTCGGGCTTGATGTGGGGCCGATGCCGAGTGATGCTCGGGGTGCCCGTGTGCTAAATCCGTCGTCCGGTCGGCCGGTCGGGGCACTGCTCTATTGGTCAGCAGGGTGTATCCGGTTCGGATTAGTCGATCAGCATCTTCATCGTGTTTCCCCTGGCTCCAAGTCTTCATGTAGAGGGTGAGCCGTTCTTTGAAGGCCTTAGATTGACTTCGGGTGAAAGGTAGCTTGGGGCGTGTCCAATGAACAGGAGGCTCGTCAGAAGGGCAATATGACCAAGACTACCTCATACAACACAAACCGAATGAGAACTATGATGACAGAGATTGGGAGAGGTTTGTGAAGTACAGGATGGGAACCAAAGCCCAAAAGTGATCTGCAACCAACAAGGCTAACAGGGCGGTTCAGAAGATTTACCATACGCACGGGTCAAAGCCTTTCAACATAACACAAGAGGAAAAGGTACACATTACATTATCATTAGTAATAGTTAGAATCTTCTAAAATTAGTAGCATGATTTGCATGTATTACTCGTTTAGGAGAAAGAGAAGGGTGGACCGATATCTAGGGGGGACCTCTTTCTAGCTACTCACAAACCGGGTAAGAAAGGATGGCCAAACGAAGAGACGAAGAATATGTATTTAAGTATCCACAATATTATGTTTTGGATTGTAGAACGTGCAAAACGTTATTCTAATTATTTTATATTTTGTAGCATGAAGTCGAGGAGAATATTGCGAATCCGGATATTGACCCTGCAATTGGTCCGGACGATGCTGTGGGGAGAGTGTACAAAGGAAAAGAGAAGCCAGGACGTGTGCGTCATATGGGAGCAGGAAAAAAGCCGTCCGTGGTGAGTTTGTAATCTCTTAGATTGTGAATTAAATTGATTCATATGTGCAACGTCAATCTTATTTGTGTTTAGGTGTTTAGTAGAAATGTGTGTTGGAGGTTTGTTAGTGTTGGGTCATATATGCTGCATGTAGGTCATGCAGAATCTATTGTGTTTAGGTGTTTTGTAGAAATGTGGTGGAGGTTTGTTAGTTTTGCAGATTGAAGAGTATGAGTATATGTTCAATTTGCAGATAGGTCATGCCGAAATTTTTGATTTTTTACATTTTCTATTCTTCTTTCAGGTATTCCAAAACAAACGAGTCTCTACCTCTACTGCTACTCCAACGTTGCAAGTCCAAGACCCACTGATGAGACAATTTGGTCTCGCAATGATTGAAGAGTTGAAGCGGCTCTCTAGTGGAAACCAACTCTCACCGGAGATGCAAAACTTTGCAACTCTTTTTGCAGGTAGCACCGCACCAGGACATACGTCTGGTAGCTCCGATACTGGTGGGAGTGGTAGGGTTCCAGCAGAAGAAACTACACCAGATGAGGATGATGATGAGGAAGGCGGAGACGATTAGGCTAGGATTGCATGATTTTAATCTTCCACTTCTGAAAAGAAATCGCTTTCTGTGACTGAACCTTGAATAGCCACTATTATGTATTGGACGTAGAACAGATTATTTAAGTGTTAGTTGTGTGTTTATGAACGTTCATGAAGTGTTAGTTTTGTCCTCTAGAATTCCTAAAAATTCAGAATTGGGGATCCAGAAATTCAGAAATCTGGATTCAAAATCCGGAAAGGAATCCAGAATTCTGGATTCCTGGATCCCTAATTCTGAATATTCTGTCCTTTTTAACAGCGGAAAATATGTGCTGTTAAAACCAATTTAACCGCTGTTATATTTAACAGCGGTTTAGAACCGCTGCTAAATTAACAGCGGAAAATATCCGCTGTTAATTATAACAGCGGCTGGAACCGCTGTTAAACAGAACCGCTTTTAGAGTTAACGACGGTTTTGTTCTCCGCTGTTAGGTGAGCTTACGTTACTCAACCTAACAGCGGAAAAGGAACCGCCGTTAGACTATTTAACAGCGGCTTATGCGCTGTTTAAATGAATAAAAAATCGTCGTTAGCCTAGCATTTTCTTGTAGTGATTGCTCTTGTTTTTGTTGAATTGCAGGCCGAATGCAGGTTATATGAACCGTCCAACAACTTGTTCTCAGCATAAGTCAATCAAGACTAAGAGCACAAGCGTGTGGGGGTTAAGAAATTCCTGAGAAATGGTTAAGAAACATTTCTGAATCCTGAAGCGTGTGGGGGTTGAATAAAACATGAATGTCATAGTCCCTATGTAGAGGATGGTCCAAGTGACTTGATGGCATTCTACATCATAGCCCTGAGTTGGGTGGTCTCTGCAGACTTGATGATGTTGTAGATATGTTGGAATCTGTCCAAATATCTTTGTCAACCCTTCTTTGATGTTCCCGAGTCATAAACCTATCAAGTAGTATACAAAGAGTAAACTTGTTACTCTTCGAGGAACCGGACACAACAGCCACACATGTGTTTAGTCTGTTTCAGTTCAACAGTGATTACAAGTTCAAGACATCGTTCACTAGTAACATTGTCTGTACAAACTAAGCACTAAAGAGTCAAAGTTCAAATCCTGAGGATACTTAGACTTGTCGGGTGTGTTCTTGTTTGAGGAGTTCTTTACAGAATTGCTTGCATTTGTGGTCACTGCGGATTGCGAATTTTTTTGGGTCACAAGTTGTTATATTTTAAAATTGACCTTAACCCTAAACATTCAGGTCGGATTGTGGGTCCTTTCGGGTTACAAGCAACCCTAAAACCGACCCTAATCCACTCAATAAATTTTTGGGGTTTGGGCTTGGTTCATTTCGGGTTTGGGTGCCAAAATAGAAAATCCAACCCTAAACTTTTTGGCTGGTATGTGTTCGATCCAAAAATACCAGGTCTATGTTTAAGGTTAAAAATTATCAATTTGTTACAACTAAAACAAAGTTGAATATAATTGGATATGATTTAGAATTTAACAAAGATTTCACGACAATTAGAAATTTATCTTTAAATCGGTTTGGTTCGAATCAAAGTAAGGAAATTTGTGAGGTTTTGTATTACCACTCGGACTAGTAAAAGTGCATAACTTGATAGAACCTTGATTGAACGTTATAACCATTGAACAATTTTCATCTGTCTTATGATTGGTCTGATCTAGATACATTGGTTTAGAGCGTATAGTCTAAAGTTTATCGTTTAATATTTTATGGTTTAAAGATACTAGTAAATATAAGGGGTAGGGAGATCCTTTATCTCCCCTGCTCTTTGTGATAGTTATGGAGGTTTTACACTGTCTCAGCTCAAGAGGTGCCTCTGCAGGGTATGTTCTAGGGGTGGGAATCGGGCCAGTCCGGGCTTAACCCGGCCCGGTCAACCGGACTTTTGGGCCGCCCGAATGCTATTAAATCAACCCGGGCCCGGCCCGAGTCTAGTGACCGGGTAGCCCGGAGCCCGGTCAACGCGGGCCCGGGTCGGGCCGGGTACCCGGTTGCCTACCCGGAAATTCCAGCCACTGACTTAAAAAAATAAGATTAAAAATTTCCTTGTCTTTGTGGAGACCTTAATTCTTCTTCTCCGTCTTCGTCTTACTTCTTCTTCTTCCTCTTCTTTTTCTTCTTCAAAAACTTTCATAGATCTGTCATCCCTGTCATCAAACATGCAGAAATCAAAAGTAAGCTCCATAGATACTTAGCTTCAAAAACTTTGTTCTTCTTCTCACTTATTTCAAAACGAAAATTGCAACCAGAGATCTGATTCTCCCCTCACTCCCATTAACTCCTCCCCTGTAGATTAGCTTATGGATTCACGGCCTCCCACGCTTATTAGCGACTGAGAGAAGGCCGACGACGACATGCATCAACAGAGGATTGAAGATGCCCACGCCATTGATGAAAAGGAAGGCATTTGGAGACGTGCTCCTCCGCTTTCTCTTCTCCTCATCGTAATAGTCTGGAAGTAAATGATTCTCCGTGCGGCAAGCTCCTGATTCTCCAGTAAGCTCTACAAAATTGAGTTAGACTCTCGCTTGCTACTCGGCCTGGTTGCCCTGGTTGCCATAGGTTTTATTTTCCCATGGCCATGGCGACAGAGGCGATTCCAGAGGGAAAAGTTTGATGAAGCTTCCAAGTGTGCCGATTTGTGAAGAGATGGAGTAAACCATTGAAGATCTACCTCTTGGAGTTCATAGGGTTGAGGCGGCATGTTGAGTGAGTTGGAGGCGGCAAAATAGGGTTAGGATTCAGGAAGATTCATTACTACATTGGGCCAACATATTAAGTTAATTAATGAATTTGTTATATTGCAGTGTCCCACTTCATTGGGCCAAACATATTACCAACAATATTGCAACCTACCACTTCATTGGCCAAACTAATATTAGAATTAATAGATGATTTTGCTACCGAGCCGGGCTGAGTTCAGGCCGGGCTTTTCCGGGCTTTACCCGGAAAACCCGAAACCCGGTCGAGCCTCATTTTCATAGCCCGAGCCCGGCCCGAGATAATTTTGACCGGGTTCCGGGCTACCGAGGCCCGGTTTGACTGGTCCGGGTCGGGCAAAACCCAGCCGGGCCGGGCCGGGTCTCCCACCCCTAGTATGTTCCTCTTCATCCTCGATGTAGGAAAATGGGGATAACGCATCTATGCTTTGCAGATGATCTTTTATTCTTCACAAATGGGATGTCGTTTGGGGTTCAACAGGTCCTGGGTACTTTAAATGCTTTTTATGCTGTTACTGAGCTAAGAGTCAATCCTATGAAATCTTCACTTTTCTGCTCTGCAAGTGTACAAGATGATGAAAAGGATAGAATGAAAGCTGCTACTGGGTTCCGAATAGACTCTTCCTGTCACATATCTAGGTGTCTCTTTAATTTCTAGCAAGCTGAGAGCAGTTGCTTGTGCTAGATTGGTTGAGAGGATTACTAAAAGGATTAGTGGCTGGCAGGTCAAAATACTAAGTCAGGCTGGTAAGCTGCAACTAGTAAAGGATGTCATTCACAGTAAGACATCTTATTGGATGAACATTTTCCAGCTTCCTCAAAGTGTGATTAAGGATATTGAGAAGAAGTGTTCAGATTTTCTGTGAGGGGTGAACACTAATGGTGCAAAGAAAGCCAGAGTGGCCTGGAAAATTGTAGCAAAGCCTTATGATGAAGGAGGAGCGAATGCTTGCCAACTCAAAAACTGGAATGTAGTTTGTATTGCTAGAAATATTTGGAGTGTCTTGCTTAGAAGTGGATCCTTGTGGGTGGCTTGGCTTTCTTCAAGCAGATTAAAAAGGCAGGATTTTTGGAGTTACAAGTGTACTGTAGCAGATTCCTGGATGTGGAAGAACATAGTTCAGTGCAGGGACAAGATTACGCCTTTTACTACTCAGGATTTGGAAAAGAATTGGCTGTGGGAGGGAGAGCCAATGGCTAAGTTCTCAGCAAAACGAGTTCTACATTCCATTAGAGATGCAGCAAAACGAGTTCTACATTCCATTAGAGATGCAGGGGCCAAGGTAGAATGGGATAGTCTAGTTTGGAAGAAGCCAACTATTCCCAAATATTCCTTCATGAGTTGGCATGTATGTATTAATAGGCTCCCGTTTAATGACAGTCCGATTCAGTGGGGTGTTGATGTCCAGCCGGGATGCTAGCTTTGTGTTACTGGCAAGGATACAAGAGATCATACAATAGGCGATTGTGAGTATGTGTGCTGGATAAAGGAACATGTTTTTAAGGACTATATTTGTTGCTCTGATTGGAATAGTGAACTAGCATGGTTTGTGAAGAGAGAAGTTAGTTCAGCTTGGGAGTGGCTTGCTTGGAGGATAGTCTCGAATGTTTGGAAAGAAAGATGTTGCAGAGCGTATGGTAGTGAGAAGAGATCAGCTGCTGAGTTGTTAAGGCAAATCCAGTTGGAGATGGGGATTATGTGGAGTTATAAGAAGAAGTTGAAGAGCTAGTGATTTGTAGCTTTGTTTGGTTGGTCCTTTGAAGGGATTTTCTGTACCGTTGTAATTCTGATTTGCAGTAGAGTGTACAAAACAGTTTCTTAACCGTTGTAGTTTTTTTTTTTTGACCAAAAAAAAACTGTTGTTTGTTTGATGAGCAATAATATTCTAATAATTATATAAAAAAATATATAAGGGGCAGAACCAGGATTAAAACATGCCCTAAGCCAAAATTGAAACAATTTTTTTCACGTTTCAATCTGAGCAATATATTACATTACATATATTATTTAATATTTTTTGGCACTTATTCATAATGTCTGATATATTTGTTCTTAAAATTATTAGTATTAATCTTGACCAAATAAAAATTGGAATGTGTCACCGACATTTTTTTATTAATTTGAATTATTTATCATCAAATATTGTATTCTTACTCATTCATAAGTCGAAATAAAATCGCATTGGACTTACTCAACCATCTACACATGTTGATGAAATATTAGTATTAGAGAAAGTTATGGTTAATATGATTTAGTATATTAACTACATTAGGTTTTAAAATATATTAAGTTTTTAAGTTTCAAATTATAACAATGAACTAAGCCGAATTAATATAACATTGAGCTGGATTTAAAATTTGCACTGAACCAGATTCGAAAAAATTATATATTTACACTCGCATTTAACGTTCTTTACTGAAAGTGGGGTGAGTCGGGGCTCTGCGCGGCTCCCCCTAGTTCCACCCCTAGTAAATATGATGAGTTACATATGTTTATTGATCATATGCTAATTATTGGTTTATTATTTAAGCTTTTTATAATTTTATATATGATTATTGGTGAGAAATAGAAAATAGAATGAAAAAATAGGGGAATATGGGAAATAGAAAATGTCGATAAAAAGAAGAGGATAAAAAGAAGGGAAATAGAAAAAGGAGGGGGAAATAGAAAAGAAGTGGGAAATAGAAAAGAAGAGGGAAAATATGAAAAAGTGAATATGTGATTTATTTATTAAATGTTTTTTTTTCAGGACATCTCCCGAAGAGATATCGTAGATCGTGAGCTAACCTAGGAGATAAAAAATAAAAAGAAAAGGAAAAGGAAAAACAACGGGAAGGGGGAGGGGGGGGGGTGTGGAAATTTATCCACCAACAAATTACCTAGCCTATGGATCTTAAGTTGATCAAGCCTGAAACATTCGATAAAAAGGTCAAAGCCTCTTTGGCAAGACCATGAGCAATGCTATTTTGAGTCATTGGAAAAGTCTTATATTGAATAAAAACAAGCTTATTAATCCACTGTCTAATTTCGTGAAACATTCGATAAAAAGGTCAAAGCCTCTATCCAAGTCATTACTCCAGCCAATGAAATTGAATATGACAATTACCTTATTACTCAACCGTCTAAGAAAATGGTTCTTATATAAAAAAAAAGTGAGCAGCACATTTGGTAGTCGGTTACCATAACACAAGCCGGAAAATCTTAAATTAAGGAAAATGGAACAATCAACAAAAGGTTGAGAAGAAAGAGGGATTGTACGTAACAGCCTTTCCAACTCCTAATAATTATGCATAAATATTATTTAAGTTCTCAAAATTAATGCCCCAATTAACTCAGTGGTGTAAACTTACAGAATTGACTTGTTATGAAGAATTTCAAATTTAAATTAATTGTCAATTGGAAATCAATTAACGCAGTAATCAAAATGAAAATATTAATTAGCAATCAATTTCCCACCCAATCAACGGTAGCTGGATTTTGACTAGACTAGAGTCGTAGCTTAAGGATTTCCATTGGAAACTACCACCGGTGTGACAACGACTGCCGAAAAGTGCAGATCACCTACTGAAAAGGAGACCAACGACCGAAATTTTTAGTTCAGAACCTTCATCTTATGCACTAGGCCTCAAGCCAAAAATAAATCACAGGAAGAACACTTCCTCTAGAATTAATCAAGGATTAAGATCCTTTTTAGCAACGTCAAAATGACGAGCTGAAATTTGCAGATTGGGATGAACCACAATCTCTAGAATAGTAACCACAAAACGAACTAATCAAGGATTAAGATCCTTTTTAGCAACGTCAAACTGACGAGCTGAAATTTCGCAGATTGTGATGAACCACAATCTCTAAAATAGTAACCACAAAGCGCAATTCAAACATCAGAGAACACCTCCCACTCTGGTAGCTCAAAACAGATCCGATGCCCTTCTTCAGTTCTGAAGTCCTTGTTCAGCTCCGATGCCCTTCTTCAGTACACTCCTTCGGATCTGAAGCCCTTCTTCACCTTCGGTGTCCTCCCTTGGATCTCCAAAATCACAAAACAACAATAAGTAAAGTAAAGAAGTAAAAAGGTAAAACTCACATGATCGATTCCCGATGCAGAACGTCAGCCGTTGAGCCAAGAATCCAAGTCGGCGGCCAACTTGCATAGACTAAACTTAGCCCAAAGTTTGGAAAAACAAACCAAACGAAATTCTTTGGGGTCGTTTGTTTGAGGGAATCCCAATTCTTAGAGAGATCTAAATTGTGGAACGAAGCGCCAACGACTGGAAGCCGGAGATCCTGAGCCGATATCAGTAGAGGTTCGATTTCGTCTTCGAGCGCTCCGTACTTTGGCCCCAAGGGACACCTCGCCCCACCGTCCTCAGGCGTCTTGATACGGATCAGCAAGGCACACTTCGGGTGGAGCCGGCTCAGCTTCTCGAGTTCGTCGACCGAATCAAATGTGGTGAGGTTGACACCGGCGGCGGCGGCGTACTTGATGTGAGATTCGGGCCTGCAAGGGTTGGCGAACACGATTTTGTCAGGAGAAACGCCGATGGCCAACACGGATTCGATCTCGGCTCGGCTGGCGCAGTCGAAGCTGGCACCGAGGTGGGCGAGGGTGACGAGGAGGGCCTTATCGGGATTGCACTTGATGGCGTAGAAAGGATGGACCATAGGAAGGGATTTAGACCAGGCGTCCATGATCGAACTGATGAGCTGCAGAACAGTGATCAAATACTACCAAGCTAGAAAGCTAAGCAGATCGTATTCCACAGGGTTTCTTCTAATTGACTACTCAAAGCAGTTGGCAATTTATCCAAGTTTGAACACGTTGTGCGTGGTGTGAGTTCCACGACTTCTAGACTAAGATGCAAGAAAATTAAAATGAAATTGAAAGAAAGAATGATTGGATGGTTCAGACAGACGACAGACAAGCTTAGATTTCGAATCCCCCTTAGATCACCAAGGCAACAACAATCAACAGATCAGCGGATTTCAATTCTCGTTCAATCAATTTCTATACACCACCATAACTCCTGACCCTTCGGTTTAAGACCGGCGAACGTTCTCTCTATCCGTTCTAACTACCAAGATTAATTAGTCGCCCGGGTACGGTCGCCTCTCGCAACGACTTAAATTAACTGGTGCAATTACTAATGATTTATGAGTTACTCTTGCAGTGAATTAACCCTAATCGGTTCCTACGAAAGGCACACTCCAATTATAAGATTAACTGGTTGAATTCATGTTCTAAAGTGAGGCGAGCGTTCGCTTCTATCCTCAGCTTAACAAGAATCTAAGCTAGGTGATCAGGAAAGATAAGTTTTAATGTTTAAAGCAGAGAAGCTGTCTGGCGACAAACCTTAATTCAACACAAACCTAATCTAGGCGATCAATCAGAAAAGAAACATAAACAATCAAGAACAAAACAACCATGCAAAGAGAAACTGATTGAACTTTGAATCTAATCACCGCCAATCCGTGACCGCTTTAAAGCCCTGGGTCACTTAGGGTTCATCTAATCTAAGCTCTACGAGTTTAGCTACTCATATTAGGAACAAGAGAATCGAAAACAAACAAGGAATACATCTCAGGTAGGAAGAACAGAGAAGAATTGTAAAACCTAATTTGACGAATCCGTGAAGCTTCAATCTCCGGTAATCTTCAATCCAAGCTCCGAGTCTCCAAGGTGAAGGGATGGCGTCACGATCTCTCCACGATTTTTTGAACTCTCTAAACTCTCTCTCGAACTTGTAGGTCTGGAAATTATGATTGATATTATGAGGTATATCCCTTTTGGGCCGCCGGTTAAGTATTTATACTTAACCCTAATTCCGCCGGATTTTGCCTGACATTTTCGGCGAAAATAGTAAGGAATTTTTGCCGAAAATTCCTTCACAAAAGGGGATGACCGCCGGCTGTTTCTTCTGTGGTTTTCGGTTCAACAGTTTTCGGCGAAAACTTAGTGTTTTCGCCGAAAACATCCTTCAGTTGACATCAGTGGATTTGTGCTTGCATTTTCGCCGAAAATACTAAGGGATTTTCGGTGAAAACTCCTTTGTAAACCGGGGCAGGAATTTGTTTGACTTGGTTGGCTCCTTGGATCGATTCCGGTGCGATTCCTCGATGTTCCAACGCCTTAGACACATCCTTGGCTACTTTATTTGACGGCAAAAACTGTGCTATCATAAAAATACTAGAAAACCATCAAATAGACCCGAAACGGGCCAAAGTAACACAAATGGCACGAGATAGGGCAATTGATTGAATATTCGTTATTTTACCCTAAAAACCATATCTTAAGCAAGGAAATGTCGCTTAAATGAGGCTGATAATCACGTCAAATCGAGTGTCATCAAAATACCCCACACTTAAGCTTTTGCTTGTCCTCAAGCAAACTGAATAGAAACACTCATGTTCACAAATGATAAGATCGATTAAATTGGAGCTCAATCAAACACAATGAATTATTAGACAGATAGATCCTAGAACAAGAAACCTATCATGCATACAGATCAACCAAACCACCTGGTCTCACTAATAAACTGCACACGACAAGTAATCGTAACCAATTATGCACAAATTTGACCTGACCGACCAGACTCCTCACACAGGAAATATTTAGTAAATTGGGAACTCTCACTCTCTGTGTTTAAGGACGTGTTTCTGCTCTCAATCATTTTTTGTTACTGAATTTTGTCATAAGTTTGCATTTCGACCACATCTCCACCACTGTGACAACACGAGCAACTAGTCAAGAAGGACTTCCCTGCTAGGACTGTAACGAATTCTACACTACAAGGGTTTATGATGAGATGGATGATGGGAATGTATGATGATGTCTTTGGTGCGATGTAGCTTTCGACTAACTGCCCTCGAATCTAGCCTATGGCTTCCTACCGTCTAACCAGACACTGGTGGAATAATGAACGCTCGTCCTATGATACCCTCAAGCAACCTAGCACTTTATTTTCTTTAAGCATTTATTTTCTTTTCTTTTGACTTCGTTCTTCCATTTGTGGGGAGAAGAACGTTTTATTGAACTAACAACTTGAAACTTTTCTGAATTTCCGCTTTTTTTTTCAAATTTTTCTTATTATTTTTTTTTCTTCTTCTCTTTTTTTCTTCTTTGTGCCGATTCTTTCTTTTAGTTGCTAGAGGGGTTTACACGTTTGGACATAATAGCTAAGACTACCTGTTTAATGGCTATAGGCAGGTTACCACAAACCGACTTCCGGTAGGTCAATCTAGAACTACAACCACAGGGGATCAACGGGGAATGAAAGAATGGGGGATGGCTGTAATGTATATCGAACCGAAAGAACAGGCCAAGCTCAACGGTTTAAACTTCATGGATTTAACGTTGGGTAGGCTATCTGGCTTAGTAGCTGAATCTAGGTGCCCCTATCATTCTAGAACTCGTGTTATCGTGTGGTCTCGAGTAGGTCTCATGCAAATTCTAACTCATTCAAGCAAACAGAAAATCACTCAAAAAGAATTGAAATTGCAAGTTACGTGCAATGGATCAAAAGCTCACATTTGGTTTGCTAGTCGGATTCGGTCATTTTCATGCAATCAAGGCGACAAACTACAAGTGTGATTTTCAAAAATCTGTTCTGACCAGGCAATTTAGCATCAAAATATACACGTTGGTTTTCAGGTTCTAGGTTAAGTAGTCTAAGCATCATTATGACAGATTGAACAACAACTTAACATCAAAAATCAAGAACCGAGCAATTCTAATGCTAGAGAAACTGGAAAGGCACCGAGAAACACACAACACACAATTAAGGGCAATCAAGTTCATGCAAGGTTCTCTAGCATCTTACCCCACACTTAAATCGTTCTGTGTCCTCACATGACTAAACTATAGAGTACAGATATACGAAGAACCTGGAATGAGATGGTCGGTGTAGGGGATGAGCACGGATAGCCCGGAGCGGAGCGGAATAGCTACTCGAGTTCCTACAAAACAAAAACAACAAAAAGATCAAAAGGAAATCGGGACAAGTGTCCCGGATCCACACAGAATAAAAGTCGTAACGAAGAAGGTTAGGGGAATTTTGAAAATATTTTGACTCTTTTTTTGTCAAATTCATGGCACGACACTCCTAGAGCAATCTAGAAGATCTAAGCTCAAGTAGTTCAGAAAAAATCACACCGAAACAGCAGGCACGCAAAACGAGGTAGACAGAATTTAAACTCGTCGAAATTCAAAAATCAACATGTCAAAAGATTCGAAATTGACAACCCAACAACTAACCTTTAAGACACGACTCAACAAAATGGACGAAAACTGATGAAGTTGGCCAAAAACGTGAAAAGCTTGTTTCGGGAATAACCGGAGCTACAGAGCTCCGATTTGGACGATCAAGTATGAGTTGGAATCGGACCAAAAAAGGAAGCTGAATTTTCAAAATAGACACAAGTTTTCGGCGAAAACTTAAGAAGTTTTTCGCCGAAAACTTCTTTGAAAATCGGCAAAAATAATGCAGACGATCACTGTTTGAAAATTGTGAAATGTTTTCGGCGAGAACTTTTAATTCTCGCCGAAAACCTATTTAAAACGTTTTTTTCTTCTTTTTTTTTTCAAAACCCAACCGAAAACAAATCAAAACGAAAGGAAATTAAACTGACACTTTGGCTCCCCCGAACCTGATTCGAACGACGAAAAAGACTGACTCAAAAATTCAAAAACGGACTCCACCCGTGGGTTGCCTCCCACGAAGCGCTCTTGCTTAACGTCCTTGAGCCGGACGATACCTGGTCGGCGATCAAGAGACATCCCAACTCAGGATTTCTCTTAGGTCCGAGTCGGAGTTCATGAAATATGGCCTTGGGGATCCTCCGGCAAGTGTGAACTTCTTCCCGTTTGCGTGAATTAACTTGGTTCGTTCTTCGGGAAGATGACCAGAGATTTCAAATGGCCCGAACAGTTCTTTCGAAGGAGTGTCCTTCAGAGGATCACTCTTCTCTGGTGGCTCGGTAGATGGGGGCTAAGCAATCGGCTTCCAAACCGCCTTCGTCTTCTCTTTATTCTCCTTCTTTATCTCGCTAGGATCTTTAACTTTTGGCGATTCATGAGGAGATGCCGTCGGATCCTCCTTCTTTCTCGGCTTTTGGCAGCTCATTCTTCAGATTACGGACCTGTCCACCACCTGGCAAGCAAATTTCTGAAGAAACTCTAGCTTTTTCATTAGTAACGGAGTTGATCGAAGCCAACTCCACAACTTCAACAGATAAGCAATGCATCTCTTCTTTGACTGGGACTTGCACCGTCCTTGAGGCGGAATGTCATGGTGTCCTTGCCGACCCTTATTGTCAACGAGCCATTCGGGACATTAATGGTAATGCCGGCTGTCGCCATAAACGGTCAGCCTAGGAGAAGAGTGACATCTTCCTCTCGAGTATCCATGACAACAAAGTCAGTCAGAATAGTAATAGGACCACATCGGACAACCACGTTTTCTATTATTCCCCTATGTAGTTTAACAGATCTGTCGGCAAACACTAAATGCAGGCTAATTGGTTTCAACTCTCCTAGGTTCAATTTCTCAAACAGGCAAGTAGGCATAACATTAATAGAAGCACCTAGATGAATTACACTACGATCAATCTTCACATCATTAATAGTGCAAGGCAAAGTAAAAGCACCGGGATCTCGACACTTAGCTGGGGGTGGTATGGGTGTCGCCTGGCCCTGGATGGCGGAGCATTCTTCCTCGAGGGAGACGGAAGACAACTCTTCCTTCTTCTTGTTCTTCGCAGGATCCTTTGCGAGTTTGTCAGCCTCCGGTATCACCTGGATAGCATCAGTAACTGGTGTCTTGATATCTGTATTCTTCAAGTATCCATACCACTTTCTGTACCGGGTATCATGATCTTTCTCCTTTGATTGCGCGGCCTTAGGAAACGAAATCCGAGGTTGATATGGAGGGAGAGGTGGCGCAGGTGCTGTCTTTGTCAGGGAAGGCGGGGCAGTCACCTCCTCTTCTTTTTCTCTATCCTCCCCCTCGATCTCTGGCTTGTCAATGGCTATAGCTTCAGGGATTATGACTGGTTCAGGAGCTACAGTATCAGCTGATTGCTTGTCGCTTCTTATGGAGACGGCCTTGACGTGCTCCCTCCTAATGGTAGAGTCGACTTGAACTGATGATTGATTAAGGAGGGGGCTACTAGTTAGCAAGCTAAACATGTTATTAATCATGCTCTCCATTCGTGGACCTCGAGCTTCATGTTCTTGATTTATGACGGCTTGAAGCTTGAATTTCTCCTCATAGTTATCGAGCCTTGCCATGATCAGGTCGAGCTTCTTGTATACCTCGATATCCCTTGTGTTCCCTGATATAGATCTCTGAGGTTGATCTTGATAACTATCGCTCAAGTACTGATTCTGACTCTGGTTGAAACCGAAGTTGTGAGGAGGGCGCTCTTGGAAACTTCCTTGTTGTTGAGGAGGTTGTATGAACTGACGATAATCGGGGTAGCCTCTTTGATTGTTGGTGAAGCCTTGATCAATAAAGTTCACTTCCTCTGAAAACCTGTTACCGAAAATCTTCTTCATTTCTTTCTGCACTTCAATCTTGATCTGATCTTCACGGGTTGGTTGGCTCTTAGTTGCTCCAAACTGTCTCTCCCAGCTTCTCGACTTAGATGTGCAGTTTGCAAAGTGAAGAAGAGCAGCTTCCGGTGCGAGTGCGGAGTAATCTCCATCAGCTAAGGAGTTAACCCATTCAGATGACTCTTCGTTCATACCCCAAACAAATATCTCGGCTAGCTGCCTCTGAGTGAAGCCATGATGAGGGCAGTTGTGGAGGAGTTCCTGGAATTCATTCCAAGCGTCGTATAAGCTCATTCCTTCTTTCTTTCTGAACCTTGAGATGCTGTTCCTGTAAGCATTTGTTTTGGAAGGAGGGAAGTATTCCTCTGTGAATTCTTGAGCAAGATCCTCCCAGTTGGTGTAGTGACCGGGTGGCTTGCTAAGGAGCCATCTCTTTGTAGCGCCTCGAAGTGAGAATGGGAAGACTCGCAAGCACGAGGTATCCTTATCGAGGCTCCGACTCTTAAAGGTCTCGCAAAAAGCAAGGAAATCCGCCAAGTGTGTGCATGGATTATCGTGAGGCTTCCCTTCAAACTGTAGATCCCTAGAGATCATTTCCAAGAAGGCGGTCTTGATCTCATAGGCAGGACCATCTTCACTGTGCGCCATGAAGATGGAAGACCGAATGATAGCAGCACTTGGCTTATTGTAATCCGCAAGACTCTTTTGAGCAGCCATTGCGGTAGTGGAAGGTGGATCGGAAGTGATTTGCTTCTGAATTTTCTTAACCTGCAAAAGACAAAAACAAGAACAACCTGTGTAAAATCAAGTGTGATGGAATATGAAAGATGGAAAGTAGAAGAATAAAATGCCAACTCTTCTTTCAAACAATATAGAAGAGTCCCCGGCAACGGCGCCAATTTGATGAGCTGCAGGACAGTGATAAAATACTACCAACCTAGAAAGCTAAGCAGATCGTATTCCACAGGGTTTCTTCTAATTGACTACTCAAAAAAGCTGGCAATTTATCCAAGTTTGAACACGTTGTGCGTCACGATCTCTCCATGATTCTTTGAACTCTCTAAACTCTCTCTCGAACTTCTAGGTCTGGAAATTATGATTGATATTATGAGGTATATCCCTTTTGGGCCGCCGGTTAAGTATTTATACTTAACCCTAATTCCACCGGATTTTGCCTGACATTTTCGGCGAAAATAGTAAGGAATTTTCACCGAAAATTCCTTCACAAAAGGGGATGACCGCCGGCTGTTTCTTCTGTGGTTTTCGGTTCAACAGTTTTCGGCGAAAACTTAGTATTTTTGCCGAAAACATCCTTTAGTTGACATCAGTGGATTTGTGCTTGCATTTTCGCCGAAAATACTAAGGGATTTTCGGCGAAAACTCCTTTGTAAACTGGGGCAGGAATTTGTTTGACTTGGTTGGCTCCTTGGATCGATTCCGGTGCGATTCCTCGATGTTCCAACGCCTTAGACACGTCCTTGGCTACTTTATTTGACGGCAAAAACCTGTGCTATCATAAAAACACTAGAAAACCATCAAATAGACCCAAAACGGGCCAAAGTAACACAAATGGCACGAGATAGGGCAATTGATTGAACATTCGTTATTCTACCCTAAAAACCATGTCTTAAGCAAGGAAATGTCACTTAAATGAGGCTGATAATCATGTCAAATCGAGTGTCATCACGAACCATAACATTGAAAGCGATATAATAGATCGGTTCAATATGTTTCTTTACACATGATGACAATCATATGATAAATATATGATACAATTATTCAATAAGTTAAAATGTTACATTTCAGTTAGAATTTTCATACAAGTTTAGAAAAATGTGTGTATTCGTTAAGGTCAATCGGGTCGGTTAGGCGGGTTGCGGGTTAATAGGGTCACGGGGTTAGTCGGGTTGCGGGTTCATCGAGTTGCGGGTTGGGCGGGTTACGGGTTGTTGACTTTCTTGTCAGTCGGACCACGAGTCAGACTGGGTTGGGCGGACTAGGAGGGTTTATCGGGTTGGGCCAGCATTTTGTTAGCTTTAGTTTTGTATGATGTTGGAATCTTGGTTGGGTTACCACGTTTAGAGGCCTATGATGATTAGTTACGCAGGCGGCTGGGGGGCTAGGGTTTTTCTCCGTGAAGACCGAAGAAGAATCCATTCTCCAAGTCTCCTCCTATTTCTCCTCTTTTTAATAGAAAGTCACAAGTTCGTAACCACTAGTTTGAACATGATTTTTGTGGGTGACAAAACCCAATTTTTGTCACCATGAAAAATTCAATATTGGCTTTCTATCCAATTTTGTTTTTTATTATTTCCTATTTATCTAACTAGCTTTGTACCCAGCCCATTGGCTGGATAAAATTGTTTACCTTTCAAACCTATAATAAGATGACCTCATAATATGACTAACATTCACCTCTATTTGAATAAACTCAAAATTCAATCAAGTAAGGTCGCACAATATTTCCAAATGCATACCAAACTATGACAAAATCAACTACTTTTCAACTGGCCCTTAAAGCGGTGGATAAACCAATGAACATACAACATATATAATTTGTGGTCGAGTGAATTATACTATATGCAAACCAAAATACTCTAATTCTACAAAAATTGGAATATAGTTTTTCTAAATAATCCACATAGAAATCATAATTTTATGCAACATGACCCAACTTGATCAATGACTTAAGTCAAACCAATTTCAACTAAAAAAAATCTCATAAACATGAAATATGATGAACCTGCAATTTGGATGGTATATAACTTCACTAATCTATAACTAAAATAAAATCAAAATATATAAAATTTGTCACACTAACACCTCTAAGAATAATTTTTTTTATGATTTTCATAAAGCATTTTGATACTTATTTGTTATTATTATCATAATCTCATATTAGTTTAATTATATTCAAAAATATAAATTTTTTATTATTTAATTCATAATATATTTAATGTTGAAGTACTTAATACATGAGCATTTAATAACATGAAAGTGAAAATAATTAAATTTTAATTTTTAAATCAAGTGATGATGTGGAATTTTGTAAGGAGAGTTCTATCCTATGTGTCAAAACCGGCATCGGATCCACGTCCAACCATTCTAGGTTGGACGGGTCCAACCCAAATGTCCGGAGGGTAGTTTTGGTATTGTAAAAACATCAGCTAATCATATCTAAAATTCCACCAACAAACACAAACGACTCAACGGAAAATTTTCCACCGCCGTCGGCCTCGATCGGCTATTCTCCACACCCGTTATTGTCTTCTCCGACGCAACTACCAATTCTTGAAACTTCAAAAGTAGCGATATCCATTGAAGCTCCTACTCACCTTTCTCCAAAGAACCCCCAAAACCAGAGCAACCAGCAGTAGTCCAATCAAGCTCATAATCACAATTCCGGCGACCGCTCCTCCGAGAGCCACCTCTTTTCTTATTTCGTCGTCGTTAAATTCGAGGTTGGGCTAGTAATTTTTATAAGAGATTGAGACTTTGTACTTGGAGAACAATTGCCTCTCCGGTACAATCCCTGGCCGAATTGACCCGGTCCTCCTTCCCTGCCGCCAACGAGCTCTTCCACGGCCAACTAAACCGAAGACGATGCTACCTCGAGGGTTCCTCCACCATATGCGGTCCTCTAGAACCAGAAGGTTGGGCTACGTTGGCACTTTGATCGGATGTATGGCCACGCGAGATAGGGACCGACAACGGACTCGTGATCCGTCCTCTCTACGGCCGAACTTCGCCGTGATTGGAGTCTCTCTCCGCATCTTGTTTAGAAGCGTGTTGGAAGGACGGCAAACGAGCTCCGAACAGCCGATGGCGGCTAGTGGTAGTGACCGGCGGCGTCAGCCGAAGAAGAACCAACGCCGGGTAGTGATAGGTTGAAGAAGAATGACCATTTTGTGATTTAGTTAAATTAGGTGACTGATTTATAACTACAAAAAATCGTGAAAGTTTATTTATTAAATATATAAAGCTAACCATTCGGTCACTAATTTCCTAACGGTTGACAAGTTGGAGTTTTGGACAATTTTGTACAAATTTAAATATTTTGTGTTAATTAGTGAGGAATGTAAACATTGTTGGTATAAATATTTATCGTCACATAACGTGGTAACTTGATCGTATCGGTTAACAAGCTCGATTAGATAACTAGTTAACTCGATTGGTTATTAACTACTTAACTCGATTAGATAACTAGTTAACTCGATTGGTTATTAACTAGTTAACTCGGCTGGTTATTAACTAGTTAACTCGGTTGGTTATTAACTAGTTAACAACAAAAAAATTTGTTAATTAGTTAACTTATACCTATATAAGTTAACTAATTAACAACACGTTTACTAACTATCTGATCACGATATATGTTAACTAGTTAATTCGATAAGTTAACTAGTTAACAAGTTGTTAACCAGTTATCTTAAGCATGATGTTAACTAGTTAACAACAACATACTAGTTAGATAACCTATTAACAAAAATCTTGATAAAATTTTATCATAAAAATTAGTTAACTAGTTATAAGATAATAACCTGTGAACTAGTTCAGATAACTAGTTATCAACAGAAAAATTTGTTAACTAATTAACAGCAAAAACAGGTGTTAACTAGTTATTAATAGAAAAAGATGTTAACTAGTTAACAACAAAAAATGTGTTAACTAGTTAACTACTTTTGATAACTAGTAATCAACTAATTTTTTTGTTAACTAGTTATCTAAATCATGATGTTAACTAGTTATCAAACAAAAAACAATGTTAACTAGTTATCAGGTAAAAACCATGTTAACTTGTTATCAGTTAAAAAAACACTGTTAACTAGTTAACAACAAAAAAATGTTAACTAGTTTTTTTTAAGAAATTTTTTTTAATTAAAAAAAATCACCGGAGTCTCGCCGAAAAATTCTCCGGCGACGGTGGCCGGCCGCCGGAGAGCCAACGGCAGCCCTGAGAATTAAATTATTTATTTTAAATATAATAATTAAATTGTATGTGTAAAGTCCTAAATACCCCTAATTATAATAATCTAGACCATTGGATTGGTCAAAGGGTCAAAGGGTGATCTACCATACCACCATTAAGATTATTAAGATATCTATGAATTATCTTTCCATAGTTATTGCCCATGATTTTTTACCCATAATATTGTATGTCACAATTAATTCCTCATTAACTTCCTTACTTTTTCCTATAAACCTAACCATTTTTCATCTCACAAATCAACAAATTATTGTCAAGTTCATTCTTTCCGCCGACCAATTTTTCACCATCGCCTCACTGCCGGCGAGCCAATTTTGCATCACCTCCTCTGCCACCGGCTGCCGACCAGATTATTGAGATTTTTTATTGGAGTTTTTTTATTATATTACTAATACTAGTATGTGGTATATACTAGAGGTGTTAACTTTATTGCTACCTAACGTTTGGAAGAAATCTCATTTTGGTACACATCGTTTCAAAAATTTCATTTCAGTCATTATCATTTCAGAAAATCTCAAAATGGTATTTCCGTCCAATTCCGTCCAATTTTTCTGTTAAGTGATGACGTGGCAGTGAGTCACGCATCCCAGTCAGCAAAAATAATAATAAAATAATAATTTTATTATTTTAATTTAATAATTACATTTTTATTAAAATAATTAATGTTTTATTTAAAAAATATTTGTAGATTAACTTTTGTTTGTAGATTTAAGTTTTTTTGTATTTTTTCACCTTCGACCCTCCTTCTTCTCCCCTTTGCTTCCTCCTCCCTCCGCCTCTCCTGTCTTCCGTCTCCCCTATGCTTCCTCTTACTTTCTTCATTTGCCTCTCCTCTGAATGTTTCTTATACCTCCTCCCTCTGCCACTCCTCTCTTCCTACTTTCCTTTGTCTTCCTTTCTATGTCCTCCCTCCTCTCTTCCTCCTCCCCCCTCCTCATTAGAAACTTAGATCTGAGCTTTTTAGGAGGATGGGGGAAGGGAGAAGAGAGGAGGAAGGAGAAGTGGAAACAGAGGGAAGGATGGAGAGGGGAGAGGCAAAAGGAGGAGGTAAGAGAAAGCAGAGTGGTAAAGGAAGTAGGAGGAAGCATAGGAGAGAAGAGAGAGAGGAGAGACGGAGGAAGAAGGAAGTAGAGGAGAAAAAGAAGGAGGGTAAGAGGGTTGGAGGTGGAAAAAGTACTAAAAAACTCATATCTACAAACAAGAAGTTCCAAAATGAAAAAGTGGTGAAACGTTTAGTACTAAACCGTGAAACGTTTTGATATATATATTTTCGAGGTGGGAGGAGAGAGAAGAGGGGGAGAGGAAAAAATATTATTTATTTTTCATTAAAAAGGTAATTATATTAATAAAATTTAAATTTTAATATTAAATTAATGAAATTATTATTTTATTAATATTTTAGCTGACTAGGATTTGTGACTTAGCTGCCACGTCAGCACTTAACAGAAAATTTGTACGGAATTGGATGAAAATACTGTTTTGAAATTTTATGAAACGATAATGACTGAAATGAAATTTTTGAAACGTTGTGTACCAAAATGAAATCTGCCCAAACATAAAGTACCAAAAAAGTTAACACCTGTATATACTAATATTATTACTGATAGTCCGAACGTAACAAATGAAACCTAACACAGGCAAAAAAGTTAGTATATATATTTTGCATTAGTACTTGATATTATCAAATTATACTAATGTGAAATATATGATTTTGTATACAAATTATGTCACTAATACTAGTATGTGATATACTAGTATTATTAGTGATATTTCGAATGTAACTAATGAAATAGTTAATGAAAGTAACATAACAATTTCGATAAACATTTGACCAATACTAGTACCATATCATATGCTAGAATATGCATTAGATTCGAACAAAACATATTAAGTTCACTTCTTTGGAGTTCAAAACAACAACAACAAAAACCAAGGTATCGAAAGATGCAATCCGCTAATAGTGTGGTATATGAATCTTGCCTTCATAATGGCCCTGAATTGATTGTTCCATGTATTGTTGAATTTGTTCAAAGTAACTCGTTCTCGCAGTTGGTTAATGTCCTTCTCAAACCTCCACTTCCTATGCATCCAAGGTTGAACTATACCTTCTCAATCAACCATCATCATCAACAAGTAATCGTCACAAGACTCTAACCCGAAGCGTTGAGATATACCATTTATTATCTCCCATTTGAATTGGCCAAAGTCGATTGGAATCTTGAACGACGCTTAATACTCTACATATTTCACTACCTGCATGTTGGCAACCATAGGTTTTTGAACCCATCAGTGGATTTGTTGTTAAAGAACTCAAATAATTTGTTCTTCATGTTCACGATGAACATTGAGTAGTGAAATCCATGTTCACGAAGAACCACTACGTGGGAAAAATAATGGTTAAGGTAATAGTACATATTAACATTCTTAATTGTTAAAGGTTCTACACACACCAAATACTAGCAGTAAAACATATACTAGTATCACATATAATACTAGTATATAGAGAACCTGTGGAACAAGTGGGATCAATCAATATATAATCCTAGCAAACAATATTTGTAAAGTATGGCAAATTCCATTCAAAATAGTAACAAGTAATGCCATAACAATAAAAAATCATGTTAAACTCATGACTTACGAATTCACACGCCGTGATATGCTTTTAGTTACTCATCCACTCATTGGAACATATCATGTACATAGTTTCATTCCCATAAGTCCCGTATTTTCGACACCGCAACTCGATATAAACATCCATTGTTCCGTGTATCAACCACGTCCATATGATTTAGTATAAAACATTGGGTTGGAGATACTAATCTATCTTCGAATCTATCTTCGTATCTACATTTAGATTATTGATATTGCTACATACCTTTGCTTAATAATAAAAAAAATTATTCATCCAAAAAAAAATTAATCAAACACAAACAAAAGAGCATACTAATAGTGTGCAATATTCATAAATTAGAATCATATGAAATTCTACATGACATTTTTTTTACATTCTCTAGGATCATCGCAACCTAGTCTTGAAAGTACACTAATCAAACATAGAAATGCAGAATACTAGTATTCACGTGAATCCCATATTTTGAAGCTAAATTACATTTTTTGAATCCCAGATTTTGAACACAGACATGTTTTTTACTATTAAAGAGTGAACATGGGAATGTTAGTATCCACAAGTAAAACAAAACTAGTATTAGTATTAAAGTACGAGTTAAATCATGATCTTCAAATTACAATTCCAGCGTTAAATCCTTATTCAACACGGGGGAAACTAGTACTCGTTAAAAGCCCCAAATTCCCTTGCTATAAACCATAATTTCAATATATAAAATTCGAGTTTTATAACCTCGATCAATGAATCCAATCAAAAACCTGGAATTAAAATTGAACTATAATAGTTTTTTTTTGGTGTTTTTACATATCGATATACGGGTGTTTTGTCACCATTTGAATTAGGGGAAAATTAAGCTACAGGGACGATGTACTCGAGAGGAAGGTTAAGGGTGTTGAAATTTTATGAAATCCAACTACAAAACTCATGTAGTAGCATGTCAAGCCCAAAAAACTCATAAATATCTACACATTGGTCACTACAGGAAACTGGGTATATAACAGCGGCCTATGACCGCTGTTAAACTGACCAATGTTAAAACAATTTAACAGCAACAAAACAGTGGTCGCGGTTAATCTGAATATTTTAACAGTGGCCATGGGCCGCTGTTAAATTAGTTCGACGATTAAATTAATCGTCGGAGCTCTGGCGACAATCCAGATTCGTCGGTGGTGGGTTCCTTAATCGAGGATGAAGTAGCGACAGCTGAGAATGATACTTGCGTTGTCGGCGGAGACTCCTACCTACGGTGGGTTCCTGAATCAAGGATGAAGCAGCGGTGGCCGAGACTGATACTTGTGGTGAGTTCCTGAATCGAGGATGAAACAGCCATCACCGAAATGATTCAGAAAGAAGCACCGTTGAAGAAGTCCAGATCTGAAGGGAAGGGAAGAAGTGCCATACGCGACGGATGTCTGGACATAAAGTGGAAGTGGAAGGAGGAGTCTTCGGAGAGGATGAAGGTTGACGGCGACGATGGAAGCGTGGAAGAAAGAGGTTGACGGATGGCGGTTTGGATTTTGATTTTCGACGAAGAGAGTCGAGAAATCGGAGAAGAGTGGAAGAAGGAGGTTGGTGGCGACTTCGATTTAGGTTTCCGACGGAGGGAGTCGCGAAATCGGAGAAGAGTGAAAGAAAGAAATTGGACGGTTTAGATTTGGGAATTTGCGTATCTTTAGTTTAGATCTGACGGTCGTGATTAGTGATCCGTGTGAATTAATTTAACAGCGATCACTTAGCCACTATTAAATATCCCAATTTTTATAATTTCACAGCTGCAATTTCGGGGCCACTGTTAAACTTCTGCTGTTAGACTATCTTTTTCTTGTAGTGGGTGTGGGGCGCCCACTTCACCACTACTTCTATCTTGTTGGGTTCCACCTCTACCGCCCTTCTTAATATCAAGTGACCAAGGAAAAAGACTTCTTTGAGCTAGATTTCACACTTGGAGAACTTAGCAAACAATTGTCGACTTCCAATGCCCCACAACCACTGTTTGAGACCTGCCACCATGGTTACCATTGCCTCACTATTCCCCGACCCAAATTGCGGGATCTACTACCATGAAAACACCCCTTAGTGTTTTGATATCAAAACACCCCTTAGAGCCGTAGGATTAGAGATAGATCTAACGAACTAAATTAAAATGGATAAAATAGTCATTTGGAATTAAAATATATATAGTAAATCATACTAGGGTTTCACCACAAAGACGCCAATCGTCCAATAGTCTAATCATCCGACCGCCATCGCTGTCACCACGGAGGCAATCGCCCAGCCATTGTCGTCACTACACCGCCGCAGCGTTGCACCCCTTTGGCGTCCAATCGTCCGACCGCCATTCATAAAGGAATATTCACGATAAATAGGATTTCATGAACCGATATATATATTATAATTATCCAAAATGAACGAATGAGATTCTCCTTGAATGGTTCAAACAAAGGGGAGCATGTGGTGCTCCGGGAGCACTGTAGCTCGCCACCATCCATACATAAATTAATTTTATAATTTAAAAATAAATTAGTTATTAAAATAACTAAAAGGTCACTCAACATCTTTCATATGAATAAATAATCATAACTCTTTATTTTATATTTAAATTAAGTTTTATCAAAGCCAAATTTTATTATGATCATCATAATAACATTAAATACATAGTAAATACAATTTTTTTGTAACTTGTTAAATCACTTCATCCCTTTCAAACATCCATCCATACTTTAATTGTCTATAACTCACCCACCTGTCTTACTCACTCATCCCAACTGAGTGTATGATTTTTCTAATCCACTCACCTTCCTCTCCCGGTCTCCACGACCTTGGAGTCGTCTACGGCCGTGAAATCGTCAGATTGTCGAAGGGTGCGGAATGTCGACTGCCTATTCCAGCTTTATACCACAAAGGCACAAACAAAATTAGAAACTCTAAACCAAGTCCAGGAGTCAACGGTATACAAAACGGGAATTAAATCCCACACATCTACAATCGCACTAAGCTCGAAATTACAAATTGAAAACATCTAAAGTCCGAGCGAACCGTTCTTCGTTGTCATTGCCGAATACTCTTTGATTCGTCTCCCTCGTTGCCCCATCAGAAATCTCCCCTTGGCTGATCCCATCTCCCTCGATTTCTTACGAGAAAAGTCCCAGCTTGGGAGCTTGAAACCCACCTCCCATTCCTCACCTCGTCTCTGCTCGGCCAACCGGCGTAATCTCGACTCGACTGCAAATATCGGCAGGGAGGGAGGGCGGTTTCCAGAAACGAAATAAGATGAAGTTGAGTGGTGAAGAAATGATGAGAGAATGAGGAGGAGAAATGATAATGAACTGAGAGAGATTGCAGAAAATGGAATTCTAGGGTTCATTGTGTTTTGGAAACCCCATTCTATCGTGTTCTATGAGGTGATAGGATTTGGGTGAGTTGGGTGAGTTGGTTGGAGTAAAATCATACACTCAGTTGGGATGAGTGAGTAAGATGGGTGGGTGAGTTATAAACAATTAAACTATGGATGGATAGATGTTTGAAAGGGATGAAGTGATTTAACAAGTTACAAAATAATTTTATTTAAAATGTGTTTGATGTTATTATGATGATCATAATAAAATTTGGCTTTGATAAAACTTAATTTAAACATAAAATAAAGAGTTATGATTATTTATTCATATGAAAAATGTTGAGTGACCTTTTAGTTTTTTAATTACTAGTTATTTAAATTATAAAATTAATTCATGTATGGATGGCTCAGATTAGATCTTCCAAAATTAACGAATGAGATTCTCCTTGAATGGTTCAAACAGAGGGGAGCATGTGGTGCTCCGGGAGCGTTGTAGTCGTTTCCATATATATATATATATATATATATATATATATATATATATATAATATATATATATATATTAATGTATCTGTAAATTTGTAACCGTGTAGTACATTTTCAGGGCTAATAAGTCCATTCAGTACCTTACGTTTGGGTATTAATAAATCAGTACCTACGTTTAAAAAATAACTAGCAAGTGTTTTTCGTATGAAAATCTAACACATCCATCTGAAATGGTGATTCCATCCAATTGTACTGTTAAATTGCCATATCAGGCATCCTATTTTGATTAAACGCTGACATGGATATATCCATGTTAGTTGGGCCTGGTCCCACGTGTTAAACCACCTCTGACCTCACCTGAATAAAACGATCCCCTCTGCAATTTTCGTGTCTCTCTCTTTCTCAATATATTCCTAACCTGGATAATTGTTCCCCTATTTTTCTCTCTCCACAAGCAGAGCTCCTCCCCACCGTCGCAATCCACTACATGTCCAGATCCAACTCAATACCTCCATCGTCGTCGTCGCCGCCTCCGTCAGCACCATCCTACCACCCCCAATTTATCATTTGCTTCCCCCGCCTTCCTACAAGCGGGGTTTTAATTTTCAATTGATGGACCAGGCCCAACTGACGTGGATATACACGTCAGCGTTTTAATCCAAATAGGACTTGTGATGTGGCAATTTAACGGAAAAATTGGATTGAATTATCATTTCGGATGAATGTGTTAAATTTTCATACGAACGACACTTATAAGTTATTTTTTAAACGGTGGGTACTGATTTGTTAATACCCAAACGTAAGCTATTGAATGGGCTTATTAGCCACATTTTCAGTGGTTAATTATCTTTGTAGTAATGGTACAAATGTACTTGTAATTGTTTAGTATAATAATAAATTTATATTGCAAGTATATTGTATCACATTCTTTTGTTTTAGTCAGACACTGTGATCGAGCATACCGTTCATACACGAGATAGTCCACTCAGGGCCGTCTAATGAATTTTGGAGCCCTGTGATATTGGTGAACCTGTCGTTGAGGGTTCAGCCAAATAAAAACTACTTGATGACACTCGATTTGACGTGATTATCAGCCTCATTTAAGCGACATTTCTTTGCGTTAAGACATGGTTTTTAGGGTAGAATAACGAATATTCAATCGATTGCCCTATCTCGTGCCATTTGTGTTACCTTGGCCCGTTTCGGGTCTATTTGATGGTTTTCTAGTGTTTTTGTGTTAACACAGATTTTTGCCGTCAAATAGCGTAGCCATGGACGTGTCTAAGGCGTAGGAACCTCGAGGAATCAAACCGGAATCGATCCAAGGAGCCAATCAAGTCAAACCGAAAATCTGCCCATATGCACTTGTACCTTCGGCGAAAATGATCCCACAGTTTCGGCGAAATCAACATTGCAAATCAGCTGATGCCAAGTGAAGACTGATTTCGGCGAAACCATTAAGCTCTTCGGACCGAAAATGCAAGGCAGAGAAATCATGGCCATTTACACAAGAATTTTCGCCGAAACTATCCCTATGGTTTCGGCGAAAATATCAGCTCAGCCCGGCCCAACTAGGGTTAAGTATTTATACTTAATCCGGCGGCCCGAGGAGAAGACGATTGATAATTCGAAAAACAGAGCTTTTGGAGATCAGAATCCTCTGAAGTTCTGGAGCGAAGAGTTGGAGTTCGAAGAGCCGGATAGAGATCGTGACGCCATCCCTTCCATCTCGGAGAACCGGAGTTAGGAGTGCAACTTACCGAAGATTGGAGTCTGTCAGAGTCGTCTGAATTAGGTTTTTCAGATCCTTTTCTGTTCTTCCTTTGAATGATGAACTCCTTCCTTGCCTTTGTTTCTTTTGTAATGATCATGAGTAGCTAAACTCGTTAGAACTTAGACTAGATGAACCCTAAGTGACCCAGGGCTTTAAAGCGGTCACGGATCGGCGGTGATTAGATTCGAAATTCAATCAGTTCTTTTTCATGTTTGATTCGTTCTTCATTGTTCATGTTTCTTGTCTGGATTGATCACCTAGATTAGATTCTTGTTAAGCTAAGGATAGAAGCGAACGTTCGCCTTACTTTAGAACATCGAATTAAACAATTAACCTTATAATTGGAGTGTGCCTTTCGTAGGAACCGGTTAGGGTTAATTCACTGCAAGAGTAACTCATTAATCACTAGTAATTACACCAATTAATTAAGTCGTTGCGAGAGGCGACCGTACCCGGGCGGCTAGTTAATCTTGGTAGTTAGAACGGATAGAGCGAACGTTCGCCGGTCTTAAACCTAAGGGTAAGGAGTTATGGTGGTGTCTTAGTAATTGATTGAATGAGAATCGAAATCCGCTGGTCTGTTGATTGCCAATGCTCTGGGGAACGAAGGGGGATTCAAAGTCTAAGTTCGTCTGTCATTCTTGTTTCCAAACCCTATTTCTCAATCTGCTTTAGTTTAATCTTTTTAATTTTTCTGCATTCCTTAGAATTAGAAGTCGTGGAACTCACACCACGCACAACGTGTTTTTCCTTGAATAATTTGTTAGTTCTGAAGTAGCCAATCATTCGAAGGCCCGTGGAATACGATCTATCCTAGCTCTTGAGCTTGATAGTTATTTGATTGAACCTGCTCAGCACAACGACGGGTTCATCAAATTGGCGCCGTTGCGGGGAATTCTTTTGATTGTTGAAAGAAGATCTGGCAATTTATTCTTCTATTTTCCATCTTTCATTTTTCCATCCACTTCGATTTTACACTGGTTTTGTTTGTCTTTGTTATCTGTAGGTTTACAGGTGCATGCCTCACCATCCTTGGACTCGCTCTCAGACCGAACAGGCTAAGATTGCAGGAAATCCAGGCAGTTCTGCTAGACCTCTACGATCACAGATTCTGAAGGAAGGCAGATCCAATCCATTCATCACTCCGATCAAGATCGAGGAACCGAAGGAGAGTTCCTCATCTCCGTCTTCACCGCACTCTTCATCCGCTTCATACACCGAGTCACTTTCACCCCCTCCATCTCCCACCATGACCGATAGATTACCACCAAACGGCGATCAACCGCCGCCACCCCCACCTGCACAGAAGAGTCTAGCAGACTATAACAAGCCGAGCGCGACTAGCGTTCGATCTGCCATTGCCGTTCCGCGCATTGAAGGAGATCCTGACTATGAGATCAAGATTCCATTCTTGACCATGATCTCTAGGGATTTACAGTTTGAAGGCAGGCCCCTGGACAATCCGTGCACTCATCTTGCAGACTTCCTTGATCTCTGAAATACTTTTAAAAACGAAAACCTCGACAAAAACACTCTTTGTCTGAGAGCTTTCCCGTTCTCTTTGAAAGGCGCTGCTAAGAGGTGGCTTACTGGCAAACCACCTGGCTACTACACTAACTGGGATACTCTGGCTCGGGACTTTGTTGAAGAATACTTCCCTCCGGCCAGAACAACCGCCATCATGGACAGCATCGCCAGATTCTCCCAGAAAGAAGGAGAAAGTTTATATGATACTTGGAATCGATTCCAAGAACTTCTCTACACCTGCCCTCATCATGGATTCGAGCAGAGGCAGTTAGCTAAAATCTTCTCTCGAGGACTTCGAGAAGAATCTGCCAAGTGGCTCAATTCTCTAGCTGAAGGGGATTGCACTACACTCACTCCTGAAGCTGCTCTTCTGCACTTCGCAAACTGTGCCTCCAAGTCAAGGAACTGGGAGCGAGAATATGAAGGATCGAGGAGCAAGCTAGATTTCGAAGCAGCTATCAAGGCACCAGCAGCTTCTGTCTATGTTGCCGATTGCGAGTGGTGTGGAGCTTGCTCACATAACGGAGGCCGTTGTCAGAATTTTGGTAAGGCAGAAGTCTGGTCTGCCGAAGAGGTAAATTTCATCCAACAAGGCTTCGTTAATAATCAGAATGGTTATGCCGGTTATCGTAACTTCAGACAGCAAGGGAACTATCACGACAGACCTCCCTATAATGCTGGCGCCAATCACAACCAGAACCAGAATAACCGCCCGGCTGGTCAAGTTCAGGATCAGAAGCCTAACCATCCGCCGGCGGGTGTCTACCAGCTCTGCATCGCAATCTGGGTAATTATGGAACTGCTCCTGGCAATCGCCAGAATCAATATCTTAGCAATACCTATCCAGGACAGCAGCATCAAAGAGATAATAATGTCAGTGACCTGGATAAGAAGCTCAGCCAGATCATCACAAGACTCGATGATCATGACAGTCAGTTCAAGGCTCAAGCTCTTCTCAATCAAGAACAGATAGCATCTGGACAAAGAATTGAGCAAGTCGTGAACAACATCTCGAGCATGCTAGCATCTGGTCGACCATTTGGCCAGCTTCCAAGCCAGACAGAGCCAAACCCGAGAAAAGAACAGGCTAAAATGGTAACTGCTCGAAAACTCCCGAACTTAATTACTGATGCTTTTTTTGTTTTACGCAGGATCGCTGAAACTCCGGAAGAAGAGGAAGAAGAGGAACAGAAACCAGCGCCTAAGGAGGATCCTCCTCTTGCACCGTACGTCGTGAAACCTCCCTTTCCTAGAGCACTGCTGCCAAACGCAAGGATCGAGACTGGCATGAAGGGGAACAAGGAAGGATATCCTGACATTCGTATTAAGAAACTTGTCTCTCCATATCCAGCTAAGTTATCTGATCCTGGTTCTTTTACTTTGCCTTTGGTCATCAATGATGTTGAAATTGAACGTTGCTTAGTTGATCTAGGAGCATCTGTTAATGTCATGCCTGTGAGTCTATATGAAAAATTAAAACTAGGGGAACTTGAACCGCCCAGTATGCAACTCGTCTTTGCTGACAGATCGCTTAAAACCCCTAAGGGAGAAATTAAAGACGTTGTCACTAAATGTGGTCCGTTCACGTTCTTAGCTGACTATGTGATTATGGATACTAGTACAGATGACGCTACTATTCTCATAGGTCGACCTTTCATGGCTACTACTGGAATGAATATTAACGTTCCTAATGGTTCTTTGACTTTAAGAGTTGGTAAAGAAACGAAAACGTTCCGTCTTAAAGACGGCATGAAATATGACTCTAGGAATGAAGAATCTCACTGCCTTGCTGTTGAAACTGTGGGGTTGACTCCGGTCAACTCCGTTACTAATGCTTCTTCCAGTGTCTCTAGATCAGTTGTTGCTACAGGCATTAAACAGGTCACTACGAAAAAACCAGAAATTTCGGTTCAGAAGCCGCTTAAGAAGAAGAAGGAACTGCAAGCCTCTTCTAAACCACCGAGCAAACCTCGAGGAAAGAACAAGAAGACAAAGACCCAAATGGTCTTGAGACCAAAAATTCCACCATCTTCCACCGAGCCAGCTGCACCACCAACACGTTCCGAGAAACCGGCACCGGAACAAGTATGGAGGGAGAAGCCGAAAGCATCTCTTAAGGAAGTACTAACGATCACCGATCCTGGTGATAACAAGCCGAAGAAGAAAGAAAAAGAGAAACCGACAGTCCTCATTCCTTCCATCGTCACACTAAAGAAGGATGACCTCTCGAGAGAGCTGTTCGGACCATTCAAGTTCGTTGATCATCTTCCCGACGGACGTACCAAACTACTACAAGCGAACGGGAAGAAATTCACGTTTATCGGAGAAGTCCCGAAGCTGTACTTTATGAACTCCGACGCGAGCGTGAAGGAGAATCTAAGTTGGGATGTCTCCTAATACCGTCTAGGTATCGTCCAGCTCAAGGACGTTAATAAAAGAGCGCTTCGTGGGAGGCAACCCATGGCTGGAGTCAGTTTTGTTTTGTTTCAACCTTGGTCTTTTAGAGTCGGTTCGGGAGAGCCAAAAGTGTCAGTTTGTTTTATTTATTATTTTTTGTGTAGAGTCTGCATGTCATAGAGTCAGTCGCAAGTTGATTGAGGTCGTTTCGATTTTTCTGGATTTAACTGTGATTTTCTGAAAGTTGGCCTGATTTACGAAAATATTTTAACCCCGAACAGTTCAAAATTTTTGGCGAAACCACCCTTGTTTTCGGCGAAACCGATCTTCGAATTTCGAACCTGTTCTCCTGTTCCTCATTTTCGGTTCGAAAATTTTCTGATTTCGTCGAAACCATCCCAACTAAAATTTTCGGCGAAACTGAGCTTCCATTTTCGGCAAAACCGCCAGTTCAAATCAGTCAATCCATTTTAACTAGTAGTTTCGGCGAAACCACCCCCCTACTTTCGCCGAAACTGATTTGCGAAATCACTTAATTTATCCTTTAAAATTTCGGACCACCCCCTCTTTCATCCATTCTCTTATTTTCGCTCAGCCTACCCGAAACCCCCCCTCTCCTTTTGAAATCGCCGAACGCCCCACTTTCAACACCCGCCGCCGTTTCACTTGCCGCCGCCATCGCCGACCACCGCCGCACCTCTCCCCTCCTCATTCCGATCCCAACAAGTCCTAGAACGTCGAATCGGAGCTTTGCAGTTCCAGTTCTCCGAAACCCCAGTTTTCAAGTTTTTCACCGATTCCTCTCAACCCGTTCAGTTTTTGCAATCATGGCTTCAAGGTAAAGTGTACAACTTTTCAATACAAATCTTTTGACATATGGATTGCTGAATTTCGTCGGGGTTGACTTTCGGTTGACTTTTCGGTTTACCTCGTTTTGCGTGCCGACTGTTTCGTGTGAACTAGGATTGACTGAACTTATAGAACTGTTCTAGGATGCTTCGGGAGTTCCGTGCTTAATCTCCATATCATTTGGTCATGTGTTGCTATGCATACGATTATTCTCTTATTATGTTGACTTTTGTGAGAAATGTCGGTTTGACTTTGAACTGTGTTGATCATTTGGCTGCCCCAAGTGTTCATTCTTGCTCATATTATCGTGCTGCCAATTGAAATAATATTTTACCGTCATTCTCCGAGTTGTGACAGTCTCGCCATGATTAGGGTCCAATATGCTTAAATGTTGATTTTCTCAATGTCGGTTTGACTTTTTGAGCTCTGATTGTAATTATCCAATTCTGGCTGTTCCGAAATATGTATTTTAATGTCTATGATTATCGGTTACTCCGCTTTACTTACCCCACTTAGTTTCCCTCGTTTCTTTGTGAAATTGAGTTTTTCTACTAAGTGTGGGGTAGGATCTTAGTTGACTAATCTGGTTTCACTTCTGGTTTAAGGAACACTTTTGAGCGCAGGACTAAGGCACGCCTTGATGGCGCCTCGAGCTCAGGAGCTGCCGCTCCCGTCAAACCCGCCATTCTGGGTCCTCCACCTGCACTCCCTCGCCATGCTGGATACCATCCCACCATCGCCCGTCTACCGGACTTCTACTTTGGGAACTTCCAGAAGATCGAACACATCCGTGGAGCTGACGTGCGTCCTTTATCCATGGAGTCACTCCAGGAGCATGACGAGGATTCCTACCGGAACGTGCATGACGCCCTAGCACCGGCCGGTCTCCTAGAGCTGACCACCATAGCCGCCGAGTTCCCAGACATTGCTCTCCAGGAGTTCTGGGCGACATTTGACTTGGACGAGCATAAGAGGAGACGGGGCCAGAAGGTGATCACCTTCTTTCTTGGTGGGGTGTACATGCAGCTCACCTACGATGAGTTTGCCGCTCATCTGGGCATCCCCTACGAGCACTATCAGATCACCACCTCGGCTGGGGTGATGATGATGACGGCGAGGAGTTGCACGCCCTCTGGAGCCACATGACAGGCGTGCCTGGCGATCGCCTCGGGAAGAACAACTCAGTTAAGTCTCTCTCTCACCCGCTCTATAAGTTTATTCATATGGTTTGGCAGAGGTCACTTTTATATGTCAGAGACAAGGATCGCCACCATATCCTTAAGGAGGAGCTCGTGCTTCACCGAGCCATCCGAGAGAGCTACCCTCTCCACCCCGGCTGGGTGCTCGCTCACATCTTCAGCCAGCGGACCAAGAGGAAGAAGCTACCACGCAAACTCTTGAGAGGCAACTTCATCGGTCAGCTCATCCTCTCCTTCGGCATCAGCCATGAATATGGCCCTAACATTCCACGACACCCAATTATGACCATTGGAGGAGACTTGGCGGTCGAGTATGACTTAGAACTCGACCTCAGTCCCCATGTAGCAGCAGATCCTCCACTCCAACCTGCGGTCGAGTCGGAGGACGAAGATGATGCTGAGGAGCAGCAGCCGCAGCCCGCCGCCTGAGTTTCAAGATTATATACCCTCGCCACACCATCAGGCAGGGTACATCCACCAGTCGCCGCCGCGCATTCCAGATCCATTTCCGGCGCATACTCACCAGCCGCAACACCACCACCCGCGGACATTGGTGAGCTGTACGAGCGACTGCAGGAATGGCGCATCACCGACAACGCCACTCAAGAGGCGCGGTGGACTATTATGCAGCAACATATGCACCGAGCCGACTGGCGTTATGAGCGAGAGCTGGAGTGGCAGCGACAGCTCAGCGATTACTTCCACTTCCCCCACCCTGACACCTCTGACCAGTGATGATCAAGTGGTGTCCTTTTCCTTCTCCTTTCTTTTTATTTATTCTTTTCGGACTTCGGTCCAACTTTTTTCTGTGTGGATCCGGGCACTTGTCCCGGTTTCCTTTTTATGTTTCATTTGTTTTTGTTTTGTAGGCAGTTGGGAGACTCCCTCTGCTTCAGGTTCTGTTACACTTACCTCCGCTCTCTGGATCCGTGCTTACCCTCTGAAATCAACCGTCCTCTTCCAGGTTCTTCCATTCCACTCTGGATTCTAGAATTAGTCCTGTGAGGACACAGTCCGATTTAAGTGTGGGGTAGGATGCTAGAGAACCTTGCATGAACTTGATTGCCCTTGATTGTGTTTTGTGTTCCTCGTGATTCCATTCCAGTCTCTCTAGCATTAGAATGGCTCAGTTCTTGATTTTTGATGTTAAGTTGTTGTTCAACCTTTCATAATGATGCTTAGACTGCTTAACCTAGAACTTGAGAACCAACTTGTATCCTTTGATGCTGAATTGCCTGGTCAGAACAGAATTTTAAAATCACACTTGTAGTTTGTAGCCTTGATTGCATGAAAATGACCGAATCCGACTAGCAAACCAACTGTGAGCTTTGATCCATTGCACGTAACTTGCAATTTAAATTTTTTCTGAGTGGTTTTCTGTTTACTTGAATGAGTTAGAATTTGCATGAAACCTACTCGAGACCACACGATGACACGAGTTCTAGAAGGATAGGGGCACCTAGATTCAGCTACTAAGCCAGATAGCCTACCTTAACGATAAAATCCACTAGGTTTAGACCCTTGAGCTTGGCCTGTTCTTTCGGTTCGATAATACATTACAGCCATTTCCCATTTCTTTCATTCCCCATTGATCCCCTGTGGTTGTAGTTCTAGATTGACCTACCGGAAGTCGGTTTGTGGTAACCTGCCTATAGCCATTAAACAGGTGGTCTTAGCTATCATGTCCAGACGTGTAAACCCCTCTAGCAACTAAAAGAAAAATCGGCACAAAAGAAAAAATAAAGTAAGAAAAGAAGCAAGCTTCAGAAAAAAAATGAAGAAAGAGAGAAAATCAGAAAAAGTTCAAAGTTTAGTTCAAATAAAACGTTCTCCTCCCTACAAATGGAAGAACGAAGTCGTAAGAAAAGTTGAAAAGAAAAATGTATGCAAAAGAAAAAGAATAAGTGCTAGGTTGCTTGAGGGTATCATAGGACGAGCGTTCATCATTCCACCCGTGTTTGGTTAGACGGTAGGAAGCCATAGACTAGATTCGAGGGAAGTTAGTAGAAAGCTACACCGCACAAAGCCATCATCATTCATTCCCATCATCCATGTCATTATAAACCCGAGTAGTGTAGATTTCATTACGGTCCTAGCAGGGAAGTCCTTCTTGACTAGATACTCGTGTTGTCACAGTGGTGGAGATGTGGTCGAAATGCAAACCTATGACAGAATTCGGTAACAGAGAATGATCGAGAGCAGAAACACGTCCTTAAACACAGAGAGTGAGAGTTCCCATTGTACTAAATATATCCTGTGTGAGAAGTCTGGTCGGTCAGGTCAAATTCGTGCATGATTGATTGCTAATTACTTGTCGTGTGCAGTTTATTAGTGAGACCAGGTAGTTTGGCTGATCAGTATGCATGTTAGGTTTCTTGTTCTAGGATCGATCTGTCTAATAATTCATTGTGTTTGATTGAGCTCCAATTTAATCGATCTTATCATTTATGAACATGAGCGTTTCTATTCAGTTTGCTTGAGGACAAGCAAAAGCTTAAGTGTGGGGTATTTGATGACACTCGATTTGACGTGATTATCAGCCTCATTTAAGCGACATTTCTTTGCTTAAGACATGGTTTTTAGGGTAGAATAACGAATATTCAATCGATTGCCCTATCTCGTGCCATTTGTGTTACCTTGGCCCGTTTCGGGTCTATTGATGGTTTTCTAGTGTTTTTGTGTTAACACAGGTTATTGCCGTCAAATAGCGTAGCCATGAACGTGTCTAAGGCGTAGGAACCTCGAGAAATCAAACCGGAATCGATCCAAGGAGCCAATCAAGTCAAACCGAAAATCTGCCCATATGCACTTGTACCTTCGGCGAAAATGAACCCACAGTTTCGGCGAAATCAACAATGCAAATCAGCTGATGCCAAGTGAAGACTGATTTCGGCGAAACCATTAAGCTCTTCGGACCGAAAATGCAAGGCAGAGAAATCATGGCCATTTACACAAGAATTTTCGCCGAAACTATCCCTATGGTTTCGGCGAAAATATCAGCTCAGCCCGGCCCAACTAGGGTTAAGTATTTATACTTAATTCGGCGGCCCGAGGAGAAGACGATTGATAATTCGAAAAACAGAGCTTTTGGAGATCAGAATCCTCTGAAGTTCTGGAGCGAAGAGTTGGAGTTCGAAGAGCCGGATAGAGATCGTGACGCCATCCCTTCCATCTCGGAGAACCGGAGTTAGGAGTGCAACTTACCGAAGATCGGAGTCTGTCAGAGTCATCTGAATTAGGTTTTTCAGATCCTTTTCTGTTCTTCCTTTGAATGATGAACTCCTTCCTTGCCTTTGTTTCTTTTGTAATGATCATGAGTAGCTAAACTCGTTAGAACTTAGACTAGATGAACCCTAAGTGACCCAGGGCTTTAAAGCGGTCACGGATCGGCGGTGATTAGATTCGAAATTCAATCAGTTCTTTCTCATGTTTGATTCGTTCTTCATTGTTAATGTTTCTTGTCTGGATTGATCACCTAGATTAGATTCTTGTTAACCTAAAGATAGAAGCGAACGCTCGCCTTACTTTAAAACATCGAATTAAACAATTAACCTTATAATTGGAGTGTGCCTTTCGTAGGAACCGGTTAGGGTTAATTCACTGCAAGAGTAACTCATTAATCACTAGTAATTACACCAATTAATTAAGTCGTTGCGAGAGGCGACCGTACCCGGGCGGCTAGTTAATCTTGGTAGTTAGAACGGATAGAGCGAACGTTCGCCGGTCTTAAACCTAAGGGTAAGGAGTTATGGTGGTGTCTTAGTAATTGATTGAATGAGAATCGAAATCCGCTGGTCTGTTGATTGTCAATGCTCTGGGGAACGAAGGGGGATTCAAAGTCTAAGTTCGTCTGTCATTCTTGTTTCCAAACCCTATTTCTCAATCTGCTTTAGTTTAATCTTTTTAATTTTTCTGCATTCCTTAGAATTAGAAGTCGTGGAACTCACACCACGCACAACGTGTTTTTCCTTGAATAATTTGTTAGTTCTGAAGTAGCCAATCATTCGAAGGCCCGTGGAATACGATCTATCCTAGCTCTTGAGCTTGATAGTTATTTGATTGAACCTGCTCAGCACAACGACGGTTCCATCACTACTAATGCTGAGAGAAAGCGTATAGCAGATCGTATTCAACTCGAGGTTTCTTCTAATCGACTACTTTGAAGAAGCTGGCAATTTATTCAGGTTTAAACACGTTGTGCGTGGTGTGAGTTCCACGACTTCTAATCTAATAAGCAGGAGAAATAAAAGACAGAAAGATTAACAGGTTGACTAACAGGAAGATAGACGAACTTAGATTTTGAATCCCCCTTAGATCACCAGAGCAACGGCAATCACAAGATCAGCGGTTTTCAATTCTAATTCAATCAATTACTAAGACACCACCATAACTCCTGACCCTTAGGTTTAAGACCGGCGAACGTTCGCTCTATCCGTTCTAACTACCAAGATTAACTAGCCGCCCGGGTACGGTCGCCTATCGCAACGACTTAATTAATTGGTGTAATTACTAGTGATTAATGAGTTACTCTTGCAGTGGATTAACCCTAACCAGTTCCAACGAAAGGCACGCTCCAATTATAAGGTTAATTGTTCAATTCGATGTTCTAAAGTAAGGCGAGCGTTCGCTTCTATCCTTGGCTTAACAAGAATCTAATCTAGGGGATCAATCCAGACAAGAAACATGAACAATGAAGAACGAATCAAACATGCAAAGAGAAACTGATTGAACTTCGAATCTAATTACCGCCGATCCGTGACCGCTTTAAAGCCCTGGGTCACTTAGGGTTCATCTAATCTAAGCTCTACAAGTTCAGTTACTCATATCAGATACAAGAGAATCAAAGGCAACAATGAAGATCATAATACAGAGGAAGAATAGATAAGAACTGAAAAACCTAATTCTGACGACTCCCGCGAAGCTTCAATCTCCTGGATCTTCAACTTTAAGCTCCGAGTTCTCCGAGGTGGAAGGATGGCGTCACGATCTCTCCACGGATCTTCGAACTCTCTAAACTCTATCTATCGACCCTAGAGTCGGCTGACTCTCAAAAGTCTGATTTGAGAAAATAAGAATAATGAATTGTTGTTTTATGTCTCCCCTTTGGCTGCCGGCTGCTTCTTTAAATAGGTACGTTTTAGGGTTTCCAATATAGCGCCGGATTTGGAGGATATTTTCTCCGAAAATGAGCTGATGTTTTTGCCGAAACCATAGGGATAGTTTCGGCGAAACTGGCTTTGAGTTCAATGCTCCGCCGGCTGTTCAATGTCTTCGGTCCGAGCAGTTGATTGGTTTCGCCGAAACCATCCTTCTCTTGGCATCAGTTGATTTGAACTGCTAGTTTCGCCGAAATTGGAGGCCTGGTTTCGCCGAAACTGTAAGTGTGAATGGGCAGATTTTCGGTTTGACTTTGAATGGCTCCTTTGATCGATTCCGGTTCAGTTCCTCGATGTTCCTATGCCTTAGACACGTCCATGGCTACTTTATTTGACGGCAAAAACCTGTGCTTACGCAAAAACACTAGAAAACCATCAAATAGACCCAAAAAGGGCCAAAGTAACCAAATCGGTAGGAAATAGGGTAGTTGAGTGAATATTCGCTATTTTACCCCTAAAACCACGTTTCAGGCAAGGAAATGTTGCTTAAATGAGGCTGATAATCACGTCAAATCGAGTGTCATCAGATATAATTGAGATGTGTCCTGTTTTTACATATTTTGACAAACTAATTTTTAAGTATATCATAATAAAAATTTACATTTTATATTTGAATAAATATTCTTAGATTTTATAGAAATCTAACATTGTTGGTTAAGAAGTATATGAGTATTCAGTTTTATATTATTCAAAAGATAACGTTCTATGATCATAAATAATTTATTTATTAATTTTGAAAAAAAAATTCTCTGAAATTATAATTGGATACATGATGGGCCCATGGCCCAGATATCCCGCCTCCGGCCCAGCAGAGAGAAAGAACTATGGTCAAGGGGTATGGCCTACGTCAGGGCGCCACGATACTACACGCTCCCATACGCTGCACACTAAAAGTTGTGGTCATTCGCCCTACTCCAGGGCGCACGCTCGGGTACTTCTATGTTATCCACTCACTTAAACACCATATCACTACTCGCCCTCACTCTCTCTCTCTCTAACACCTGTCTTACGCCTTGCAAGGTACTCCCCTTGGTTGAACCACCTCATTATTGATCGGTCCATCAGGGCGGATCAATTGGCGTGTCAGATAGGGGTGAAAAACATCTCAACTCAAAAGAGCAACATGCAGAACCTAGCAAAAACAAAGGCGAGTGAGAGCGCCACACAGAATATAGTCACTCAAGCCAAACAAGTCATACCCGCGAGGATCTCGCAAAGTCCCCCGCCCCAGAATACGGAAGAAGAGATCAACCACCATGGACGCATCACACTTCTAAATCCAAGGGTGGACGATGGAACCATAGCTTCTGCTTCAACGCCACCAGCGTCCTCGGCGGACCTAGCTGGACAAGTAGCAGAACTGCAGAGACAAAACGCCAAGATGGCGGTGATGGTGAAGATGCTAATCGCTCACACCACCGGAAGGGCTGGCGAAACCACGAGGGCCGGGCCGACTCCTAGTAACTCTGATGAAATGTTCAGACTGTTCCTGCTCCACCATCAGTCCGGCCCCAGACAAATAGCAATGCGCCAACCACTGGACAAGGCGCTACTAATCGTTCTGCCACCCCAAGGCTTCATCCCGCCTGCTATAAAGGGGTACGACGGGACAAGTAACCCAGGTGAGCACCTATTGACTTTCATTATCGCCATGCAGATGATCAGCGCCCCGGACGCCACATACTGCAGAACCTTCCCAGGAACTCTAGTGGGAGCCGCCCTAACATGGTATGGCGCCCTAGCCGAAGGAATCGTCAAACATTGGGAGGACTTCTGTCAGCTATTCCTACATAAATTCAGTAACCCAAGAGAAATGGGAAAAAACATGACGGCGTTTTGGGGCTCAAACAGAATCACAATGAGACCCTTCGCCAGTATTATGACAAGTGGGCCAAGGCGGTAACCGCTGCCCCACATCTGACATTGGACGTCGCCCTGCGCCATTATGACCACCACTCTTAGTAAGGAGTTGGGCAAATGCTTAGTGCTGAAGAAGCCAAAGACACACTGAACTCGATTCTTGCATTCTTCAGAATGCTGAGGTGGAGGAAAACATAGCCATGATAGACCAAAGTGGCTATAGCAGTCGGAAGGATAAGCGCCCGGATGACAGACGAGACTACCGCCCCCACACCGAAAGAAGGCCCAAAGAGAAGTATACTCCCCTATCAGAGTCTCGGTGGCGGCTCATGCACGTCCTACAGGAGAAGCAGGGTGGGCTTAGATGGCCTGTCCCGCTATCTAGAGCAGCGGTAAAAAGAAGGAACCCCAGTGAATTCTGCGAGTTCCATAATCAGAGAGGTCATGATACCGAAGATTGCCGAGGGCTCAGGAACGAGATAGAGCGAGCACTAAAGAACGGAGAACTCCGAGACTACATCATTGATAACCACGGAAGGAAAGAGAGAGAAAGATCGGAGTCACCACGAAGGGAGAAGGAAGGGCGGCCCCCCTCCAAAAAGGCATTTTTGACAGAATAAGCAGTAAAAAAGATGAAGAAAAAGAAGAAGAAGAGGGCAAGAAGTCCGAAAAAAGAAGATAGGCGGATCATGTACAAAAAAACTTGTAGCATGATCCTAGGAGGAGAAGAGGATGCTCTCAAAGACAAGAGAGTAGTAGGCGAATGCTCCCTGGTAAATCAGGCCAGAGTATATCCGCCCATTGCTTTCTCAACGACGGATCTGAAGGGAAAGAACCCAGCACCCAAGCCATGGTTATACGGGTAATCATAGAGGATACCCTTGTAGAATGCGTCCTAGTGGACGAAGGCAGTTCGGCAGACATCCTATCCGCCGATGCATTCAGCAGGATGGGGCTAGATCACGAATAGTATGGGGGGACACCCCCCCTAGCGAGGAAATGTTATAAGGTGATCCTGAGGAAAGAAGAGGCATGTTTTGCGGTTGACACCCGAGGAGAGGTGTTCGTCTGCTCTGAACCTGGCGAACCAGATGCGGATAATACTGTTTAAATATTCTGTTTTGAACAATAAAATCTTAATACGTCCCACATGATTCACCACCTGCAGATTCCTTCATACTGAACCGTCTGTGTTGGAATAGAATGTGTGAATGTTCTTGGAAGAGTGTGTAAAATTAGCAGACCAATATTGAGCAGCTTCACGTGAGTGTACGTACGTGAAGCATATAGTGTAGATAAGAGGTCAATTTGTGGAACAATATTCGACACAGACAGTAGCCAGCAACATTCGGCAGGCCACAGGGAAAAAGATTTTGCAGAAATAAAATAAGACAAGTCACTAATTAAGGTGATGAGATATGAAGTTACGTTGAAGGGTGTTATTAGCTATTAGTGCGGATCAGTATTAGGCGACAGAATGGGAAATGGGGCCATGGCCATTGGCGGAGGACATTGGCTTAGGTTAATCCGTTTGTCACTTGTCATTGGAAAAACAATTAGGTAAATAGGAAGAACATGTTGATTGTTGCGTTAGACCTTAAGGGGTGCTCAACATTCATATTGGTGATTGTGGAGATTGTGTGTTGTATGAAGACTTGAGAATTTTTTTTTGTTTTGATGAAAAAGTGGTTGCATTTCATCAAAAAACAGATATGTACACACTAAAGAGGGAAGACTAAAAAACTCAAGAAACTACTTCAAAGAAAAAACAGAAGCAGCATCTAAATACAATCTATAATTGCTCTCTCATCTACTCTTCCTTTTCGCAAAATTTTTGATGTCTTCAATAACCTTGCTCACCATGACTGAGGCGTTCGAGCTTTTCCCCCAAAACACTAAAGCACAACGATCTCTCCAAATGACATTAAGCAGCATTACCCACTTCAACTGCTTTACCTTTGCCTGGATAGAGCTGCTGCTCCAACCCACAGCTATACTGACCATACTATCCCAGTCCAGATTAATCAATTCTGGGAGCATCCTCCTTAACACTTCCTTCAAAACAACACATTCAAAGAATAGGTGATCTCTACTTTCATCCTCCTGATTGCAGAACCGACACTTAGTATCCACATTCAGGTCCCACTTCTTGACTTTGTCAAGAGTAACAACTCTACCAATCATCACAGTCCAAGCAATAAAACTGAATCGAGGGATAATATAACCTGACCAGATTAGCCCGCTTCATGGTATAACAGTTGCTTTGTCTCTGATATCTTCCCAGACAACTGATGGTTTAAATTTTACCATTACTTTTCCTTTCCAGCAATAATCACCATCTGCATCAATGGACATGAAAGCCTGCACTGTTGACCTCAGTTTAAGCACTCTTTTCCAAATCCACGAGCCATAGTTATCTTTCACCTCCCATAATGACTTACTCTTCAGTCGATACTTACCTATCCACGCAACCCATAAGGACCCTCCTCTTACGAAGAGGTTCCAGAGATGTCTGATTGCATTTGCAGCATTCCAACTTCTTATATCTTTGATACCAGCACCTCCTTCATTCTTCGGCTTCACAATGTGCTTCCAAGCAATCTTAACTCTACCTCCATCCAACTTCCCCCACAAGAATCGATTACATACTGCTTCAATGTCTTCCATAAGCTGCCTGGGAAGTATATAAATTGAGAGCCAATACTGGAGGATACCACCAATAATATAATCAATTAGTTGTAACTTTCCAGCATAGGATAGATACTTTGACTTCCAGTCCGAGACTCTCCGTGTAATTTTGTCTAGCAGAATTTTACACTCTGTCTTCCTCAGCTTCCCAGCAGTCAAGGGGACCCCTAGATACCTGAATGGGAGTGCTCCTCTCTTAAATCCACTAGCATCAACCAATTCCTTTTCCAGATCAGAAGAGGCTCCTGCAAGATAAACCTCACTCTTCTCCGGATTATATCTAAGACCAGAGAACTTATGAAAATCTTAAAGTACCTTCACTATCCCTCTTACAGAACCAACATCTCCCTTAGCAAAAACAAGTAAATCGTCTGCAAAGCAGAGGTGAGTTACTATACCTTTGCATTGAGGATGATACCTAATGACCTTTTTTGAAGCTGCATCATTAATCATATTGCTCAAAGCTTCCATAACAATAACAAACAAATAAGGCGAAATAGGGTCCCCTTGACGCAGACCTTTCTTAGCCTCAAAATTTCCACACAAAGTACCATTAAGGTTCACTGCAATCTTGGTCGAGGTTAGGCATTTTTCAATCCAATAGACATACAGAAGAGGGAATTTCATATTCTTCAAGACTTCAAGAAGAAACTTCCAATCCACACTATCGAATGCTTTCATCAAATCGATCTTCACAGTTAATCTGGGGGAGACTGTTTTAGCACCATAGGTTCTTAACAATTCATGCGCCAGCAAAATATTATCACTTATCAGGCGGCCCTTAACAAAAGCTGACTGAGAGGGACCAATTAAGCTAGGAAGCACAGCACTCATCCTATTAGCAATAACCTTAGATATCAGCTTATAAATCACATTGCAACAAGAAATAGGACGGTATTCTTTTATTTCTGTTGCATTGGTTTTTTTCGGGATTAAAGCAAGACTGACAGAATTCACATACCCTGGGAGCTTACCTGAGTGAAAGAAGTACATCACTGCATTAATGACCTCATCCCCCACAATATCCCAGCACTGAATAAAAAAGGAAACAGGATATCCATCAGGGCCAGGGGCCTTATCCTGCCCCATACTCTTCAAAGCATGAATAATTTCCTGATGAGTCACTTGGGCAATCAACATATCCTGCTGCTCCATAGTTAAATATTTGTTCACAAGTACAGTCTAATCAGCAATGCTATGATCAGCATCACTCTCAGTCCCAAGCAAAGTGCTATAGAAATCCACAGCTATTTTCTTCATTCCCTCAAAATCATCCACCAGAACTCCATTTTTTCCCCTGAGCTGCCTGATAGTATTTCTAATACCTCTGCTCCTCACATGCTGGAAAAAGAATCCAGTATTATTATCCCCCTCTTTTATCCAAAGTGCTCTGGATTTTAATCTTAGGATACATTCTTCATCCTTCTCTAACTGAGTAAGCTCAAAACGACAAACTTTTGCAGCTTCCACATTCAAGGGACTAGGATCATCCAAAGCCTCCCTCTGCCTAACTGCCACCTCAGACCTTTTAGCTAGCACCCTTTCTTGAATTTGAGAATATTCCCTCTTGTTAAGCTTTTTCAGCTCAATTTTTAGATCCTTCAACTTCCCATATAACCTGTAAAAAAGAGTATTGGAATTCCTCACTGACCAGACCTTCCTCAATATCCCAGCAAACTCTCTATGATAAAACCAACACTTAAAATACTTGAAAGGCTTCGGCTGGGAAATTAAATCATTCCATGTACACAATTTCATAGCACAGTGATCAGATCCTGCACTGGAAATTATCTCAACCAAACTCTTGGGGAAGCTGCTGTGCCAACTACCATTTATCAACACCCTATCAAGGCGTCTAACAATAGGATCTTTATCTCTATTGTTGATCCAGGTGAAGAAAGGTCCATTAGAAGCAAGCTCCTCTAATTGGCAATCTCTAACAAATTCCTTAAAATCATCCATGCTAGTGAAGCAAGCGATGCGATTAGAGGCTTCACTAGGATCCAATATAGCATTAAAATCCCCCCAATAAACCAGGGATCAGCAGTAGTCCTCAATTTTAATAAACTTTCAGACAGGCTTCTCCTTCCAACATTATCATTAGCAGCATAAACCACCGTACCAAAAAAACCAACAGTAAGATTGATCTTAAAGTGCACGTACTGTGAATTGAAGCATATAACTTGGAGAGGGACATCAGGTTTCCACACCAACCATATTTTCCCCAAGTCTCCATCATAACAGAAATGATAGTTCCATCCCAAAAAACGAGAATAAAAAAATACTCTTTGCATTCTTTTCCCCAACACGAGGTTCAAGAAGAGCTACTACATCTACCTTATTATTATTTATATGAGAACGAAGTATATCATACTTACCAGGGTCATTGAACCCTCTAATATTCCACAGCCAAAATTTCATTTACGGCGTTGCTTGTTATGCTGCTGCGTTGTCAGCACATTCCTCTTCACTGGTGAGAAGATTGATTCTGTGAACTCACTAAAAGTGACCACTCTACTCGGGCCATACTTCTCAACCTCCGAATTAGGGTCTTCTCCTACCTTGCTACTGAGCTTCTCAGGGCTCAGGGGTTGTACCTCCACACTAGTTTCAGTTCCCCCCTGTTGGCTGGTTGAGACCTCCTATTGCATTGAAGACTTAGTCTCATTGACCAGCCCCCCTCCAACAGGCATACCATCCTTGCTCTCAGGTGAGTCTATCCCCTCCAAAGAGGCTCCAGCCTCATTGCCTGACAAGACAAGGACAGTAGCAACAGAGGACTGTTGGGTATCAGCAGCATCAGCACTTCCCTTCCCTTTACGGTTCCTCTTCTTCTTTTTCTTTCCAGAACTAGATGCAATAGGGCTCAAGGGGATTGCCTCCACTTCAGAAGCTTCAGCACCCTCCTCTTGTTGGATAGGTTCCCCCTCTCCTTCAAAAGAAGGTTCAGGAGAATTGCCTATCCCCCCTCCAACAGGCATATCAGAAGCCCCCCTAGGTGAACCCTTCTATCCTAATGAAGACTCAGGAACATTGCCTAGTGGTTTGCTTCCAACAGCTACAAATTTCTGCTGGGTATTAGAATTTCTGAAAACTGGAAAGCCTACCTTCACAACAGCCGGGTCCATACCTTTCATAGCAACAGTCAACTCCGTTTTCTCCAGAGGGACATCCTCACGAAGAACACACACCTTCGCATTAAAACCTCGCCTAACAAAGCGGTTTATCGGACTGCCAAATTGGCTAGCTAACCAGCTTACTCCCTCCGGGTAAAGCAACGCAGGGGGGATTCCACTAAACTCAATCCATACCGGCTTCTTCTCCTTAGAGAAATCTACCGGCTGAATTCCCGGCCACCACTTCCGAGTGAGCATCAGGGCTTTATGGACGTGCCAAGCCCTCTTTAAGACCCAATCCCTCAATTCCTCAGAAGCGAATTCAAAGAGATAAAACCCAGCAAAGATGAAAGTTACCTCTACCGGACCTTCATAACCCCAGAGCCAATTCGCCGTCGATCGAACAACCTTTTCAGGAGGCCCGAGACCCACAAATTGTCCCACCATAGCACCTTTCATACGATCCATGCCTTTCTGCACAACTGCTTCCGGAATCTGCAATACTCCTTCCACCATCGAGGTTAGCGATTCCTTAATAAAAGCAAGCTCGCAATCATCATGAGCTACCACATCCGACCACAGCCTTGAGGAAGACGGATCAGATTTAGCCATCCGACGAAGGCACCGTCGGCGCAAGAATCCCTTCCCAAAATCGTCTGCAAATTTCAAGACTTGAGATTTTAATTACAAGTTTTCACATGTTCATATTGTGTTTTTCTTTGAAAATAGTACTCTCATGAATAGTTAAGTTTAGGGTGCATAGGTAATGATGTGCAGAGCTGAAGTTGTTGAGAAATCTCTCAAATTGATTTTATAACTTTTATTAACGGTACTAAAAAAAATCTTAAGTTTTTTTACTGATAACTAGTTAACATGTTATAGGTAGATAACTAGTTATCTGAACTAGTTAATAGGTTATTCTACGAATAACTAGTTAACGAATTACCATGATCAGTTAACTTAATTTTTTGTTAACAAGTTATCTAACTATTTATGTTATTTTTAACGGGTCAAATACTCAAAACGTCCCGAAACTATAGGGTGAGTTACAAACTCGTCCTAAAACTTTAATTCGTTACAGAGTGGTCCTATTACTATGAAATGTGTTACAGATTAGTCCTAATGACGTCATCAATGTACTTTTTCAGCCATTTCACCACATCACCGTTGACATGTCATCAAAAACATAATTTAAAATTTAACAATCGAATTCAAATCTAAATTTAAACTCATCTAACTTATAAAATCTGATTCAAAACTAAATCTAGTGAGTTAGATTGATTTAATTTTAAATTTTAATCAGTTTAAGATAATTTTTAAATTATATTTTTGATGACATGTCAATGTTGACATGGCAAAATGGCTGGAAAAGTACACTGATGACGTCATTAGGACTACTCTGTAACCCATTTCAAAGTAATAAGACCACTTTGTAACGAATTAAAGTTTTAGGACGATTTTGTAACTCATCCTATAGTTTCGGGACGTCTTAAGTATTTGACCCTATTTTTAACTAGTTAAGTAGGTAACATCATGATTTGATTAAGTAGTTATCAAGTTGTTAACTAGTTAACCAATCGAGTTATCATCATGATTAGATTACCAGTTAACAAGATTATTAGTTATCAAATCTAGTAAACTACCACGTTATTAGACGACTAAATATATATATAGTTAACTAGTTAACGAGTGTTTTTAGTTGACAACTAGTTATAAAAACTAGTTAACTAAGTATACGAACTAGTTAACACGTAATTCGACAACAAGTTTTTATATACTCCAAAGATTAATTATTCCAACAATGTCAACAACGTAAAAAATAGTGACTAAAAATGTAACTTTTAATACTAAACAATCAAACTATCTATAACTTAAAACACAGTGACTAAACTTATATTTTTTCATAATTCCTAAAATATAATCCCTAGCTATTTCGTCTTCAACATTGAACCCGACTGAAACTCCTTCGTTGACCCCCACTGATGCTCTAACGTCGCTCACTCTTCGATTTTACCAACTCAATCATTATGGGGTGTGCCTCTTCCAAACGCATTAAGGCCACCGGTGACGTCTACCGCCCTCCACCTTCCAGCTTCGCCATCTTCGATGTTGCCTCCATCCAAGAACCTTGCTCTCTTCTACCGACGACCACCACGATCCCAAATTAGACCTCAAGCCAGCTATCAAACCTACTCCAGCCGTCAATCTGTTGTCCTTCCGCCCCCTATTAAGCATGAACCATGAAGGAGCTTCTCCTTCCACACACTCAGGAGCTTGATGCCAAATCCACCGCCCTTAAACCCAAGATGAGGAAATCTGAATCTACTCGAAGTCTCGTAGATTTGAAGAAGAAAGTCTCCATCGACACCGAGTCGAGACTTGCCACTGAGTCTTCGTGGAATTTTTGGATTGTGGAGGGGAATCGGCCAAAATTTAGAAATGAAGATAGATTTGATTTATTGATTTTTTTCAAAATACCAAAAATGTCATTCCGTGGATCATGTGCCATCTTAATAGAATTTAAATGGTCTAGTTTACCAGAGAGATTAGGGTAATCTAACGCAAAATATTAAAAATTTAAAGGTACAAGGTGACGTCGATCCTTGGTTAAATAATCAATCAAGTAACTTTTCTTCTCACAAGTATCAGATAAATCAATTTATCAGTCAAGCGTGCATAACTATTGAATCCTTGATAAGTACTTGTATCATCCAAAAAGACGTTATGAGGTAGGTATATGGTGTTGGAGAGTCCACGAAGGTGAACCTTGTAGAAGACAAAGTCCCAAACCATCTGCAAACCTACCACTATTTTCCTCATCTCAACTCGAGTAAAAAAGTCAATTGTAAATATTGTTAAGCATCCATGATTTGAAAGCAAAGCCTAGCCTACTATCACTATTGCATTTGTGCAATCTTGAAAATAAACCAACCATTAGAATTAAGAGTAACTCAAATCAAAAGATATTAAAGTAAGCATTTTTGTGTTAGTTTAGTTGCATTTGAACTGTTTCTCTTAGCTTTATTCGCTTTATTCGGATTGTCCCTTCGGGACATCCGATAAAATTGGAACGATACAGAGAAGATTAGCATGGCCTCTGCGCAAGGATGACACGCATAAATCAAGAAATGGTCCAAATTTTTTAATTAGTTTGTGTAGTTTAGTTGGTAAATCATGATACTTTAATCCTTGAGGTTGTGAGTTCGAGTCTCATAATTGTTTAAAATTTATCACTTTATTCATCAAAAAAAAAATCTCTGAAATCGTTATACCAATTTTTCCGGTTCATTTACTTAACTCATAAATAAATTCCTGTAAGATTTAGATTTGATATGGTTTCCTTGAACCTGTAAGATTTACGAATACCCTAATTTCTTCATTTTAATTTCAAACTAGAACTTTTACAAAATACGGATATCCCAAATTCATACGAGTTCGTTCTTTAATTCTTGCGTGCCTAAGGTCCAATTGGTGCTTACAACATAGAAGAAAACGAGTCTGGCTTAGCATCAAGGAAGGGACTTCCTTGACCCCATCAAGGAATGATCACAACCGTTGATTAATTTTCATTAATCCAACGGTCCAAAATACCCTTGTATTTTGGGCATTTTAAAAATTAATTCACCCATCAGTAAACCCTCCTGCAGGACCACCGCCGGTCGCCACCCCACTGTCCGCCGGTCGTAGTCGGACCTCCCGGTCATCCTCAATAAAAAAAAATTATATTAAAAACAACTTTTTGTTGATGAGATTCGAAATCATGGCCTCTTTCTCAAAATATTAAACTTGTATCACTATGCTACTAAGCACTTACTGATATTTGATAACAATAAAACTATGTTATTATTAAATAGTGTGCACATGGTTTGTAAAAAAATTGTGCACACGAGTACGAAGTATATGTACACTAGTGTAAAAAAATAAGTATGAACGTGTACGAATAAGTGTACACATTTGTACACGTATACAAGATAAGTGTACGTGTGTAAAAAATGTAAGTACATAAACGTGTACACATGTATAATACGTGTACAGAACGTGTATAGAAACGTGTACACATGATTTATACAAAATATGTGCACACACGAGCACGTGATTCATACAAAATATGTGTAGACTAGTGTAAAAAATAAGTTTGCACATGTACGAATAGGTGTACACGTGTATAAAATGTGTGTACACGTGTACATAAAAATGTAAGATATTGTGTACACGTGTACAATGAGTATGTGCACGTATATAAATATGTGTACATGTGTATAAAGAGTGTGTGCACGTGTACAAAGAGTGCATGCACGTGTACAAAAGAGTATGTGCACGTGTACACATTGTGTACATGTGTACAATATAAGTGTACACGTATACAAAAATGTACGTACATAAACGTGTGCGTGTATAAAACGTGTACAAAACATGTATGCATGTATAAAACATGTATAGAAACGTGTACATATGTATAACACGTGTACAAAAAATCTTTGCAACTGAGTACACAGTTTATGTACATAAATATGCACGTACACATGTACAAAAATGTGTACACATATTAAAACCGAGTACGAAGCGTCATCAAAAAAAAAAAATTCCAGAAAATTAGGCCCGACGACGGTGGTTCGGTGGCCGAAATTTTTTTCGAAATCGGAGCTCTGATCGTCTGGGAAATTCAACGGAAAAGTCGTCGGAGCTTCGGTCACCGATGAGTTTCCACTTAAATTAAAAAGAAATTAAAAATTAAGTTAAATGGCGAAATGACCCTTTTACCCCTTTAATTTAAACCATTAGATCTAAAAAGTGAATCAATGATTGAGATTGATCATTGACACTATCAAGGAAGCCAAATTTACTTGTTGGCAAGCTGGAGTCGAAGAAGACTCCCGACTAATATGGTAGAAAACTAGAAATACAATGTAACATCTCAACCTTTTCTGAGAAGATACTGTACGCTTTGGGGCCAGCCCTCACGGATATTTTTTTGGGTGTTGGTGGGATTCGAACCTATGACCTCCTCCTCTCAAGATCAAACCCCCCACCACTACATCCCAAAACGCGTCATGTCAGTTAAGGTTGAACTATTTCACATAGCCCATGGATCTCCTTCGTGCTTTGTCGATGTGGGATTTGTCTAGGATGTCACATACACCCTCCTCAGGGACTCAACGCCCTCGTTGAGGTTTTCCCCACCATCGTTCAAGAGGGACGGGGAGAAGCTCTGTAACCACTTGTAACATCCCAACCTTTTTCTGACAAGATATTGTCCGCTTTGGGTCCAACCCTCACGGATTTATTCTTGGGTGATGATGGGATTCGAACCCATGACCTCCTCCTCTCATGATCAAACCCCCACCACTACACCTCAAAACGTGCCATGTCAGTTAAGGTTGAACAATTCCACATAGCCTATGGATCTCCCTTGTGCTTTGTCGATGTGGGTGCCTAGGATGTCATATACACACCCCCAGGGACTCAACGTCCTCGTTGAGGTTTGCCCCATCATCGTTCAAGAGGAACGGGGAGAGGCTTTGATACCACTTGTAACATCCCAACCTTTTCTGACAAGATACTGTCCGGTTTGGGCCCAGCCCTCACTGATTTGTTTTTGGGTGTTGGTGGGATTCGAACCCATGACCTCCTCCTCTCAAGATCAAACCCCCCACCACTACATCCATAAACGTGTCATGTAAGTTAAGGTTGAACTATTCCACATAGCCCATGAATCTACCCCGTGCTTTGTCGATGTGGAATTTGTCTAGGATGTCACATGCAAGTCCGTTGACAAAGGCGCGTGGTCGTAGTACAGTACAAGTCTCCTTCCACTTGCATAATAATTCCACATGTCCCACTCACACTCTTCACCACTCCCCTTCTTCACTCTTCTTCACACCACCACTATTTTAGTATTTTCCTACACTAGCTCTCTCTCTTTAGATATATATATATATCCCTTCATCCTCCCTCCTTTCTCTCCATCTCATTCTCCTCTCTCTCTCTCTCTCTCCCATAATTCCCCTTCCTTGGGAACACTTGCTGAATTCACCTATAATACACCCAAAACTAACACCAAAATGGATGTAGAGAATGGTTATCTAAAGACCAACCCCACCAACAACAATATCAATGATTTCCCTCACAACCACCACCAAGTCCTCAATCTCTCCATCGACAACATCCCACCTTCTTCCTCCAAGTGGACCGACGACGATGGTCGTCCCAAGCGAACCGGTACTATTATATCCACCACTCCAATACCATCCCATGCCAATTTACAAATATGTTCTGTCTTACTCCTAGCTAAGAAACTCACTCTGCATCTCTCTGTTTTGTTTGATTCGCAGGTACGGTGTGGACGGCCGATGCTCACATAATAATGACTGTAATCGGGTACGGTGTGGATTCCGTCATGTTACTTTTCTCCTTCGTCACTTACTACACTTCCACCCTCCCCGCTTCCTGCTACCGCTCCGACCACCCTCTCACCGGAAAAAGGAACTATACTTACATGGACGCCATCAAATCCAATCTGGGTACCTCCCATTTTCCATTTCACCAACTGGGTTCCCCTCTATTTCTTCCATAATTATACAATTATCATCAGTTCTTTAATAAATAATTCCTCTATTTTTTACTCTGTTTTTCAGGTGGTTCCATGGTCAAGTTTTGTGGGAGCGTTCAGTACGTGAATCTCTTCGGCGTCGCAATTGGCTACACAATCGCTTCCTCCATCAACATGATGTTAGTGTTTCTTTCTTCATATCACTGATATCACAACTAATTCATTAATAACTAACTTTCTATCATTGATTTGTTCAGGGCGTTAAAGAGGTCAAACTGTTTCCACGCGAGTGGAGGGAAAGACCCATGCCACATGAATGCCAACCCTTACATGATTGCTTTCAGAATTGTGGAGATAATCTTCTCCCAAATCCCTGATTTCGATCAGCTCTAGTGGCTCTCAATTGTTGCAGCTGTCATGTCCTTCACTTACTCCATCATCGGCCTCGGACTCGACATCGCTCAAGTTGTAGCCAACAGCCATATCATGGGCAGCCTCACTGGCATCATAATCGGCCCAACAGTTACACAAACTCATAAGATATGGAAAAGCTTCCAGGCTCTGGATACAATAATCGAGATTCGGGACACAATAAGATCCGACCCACCATCAGAGGCCAAGACGATAAAGAAATCAATCCTAGTGAGCGTTTCAGTAACCACCCTTTTCTACATGCTCTGCGGATGCTTCAGATATGTAGCATTTGGTGACCAATCACCTAGAAACCTCCTAACTGGATTCGGCTTCTACAACCCTTACTGGCTTCTGGATATCGCCAGTGTGGCAATCGTAGTCCACCTTGTGGGTGCTTACCAAGTATACTGTCAGCCTCTTTTCGCCTTCGTTGAAAAGAAAGCTGTCAAGAGATTTCCTGACAGCTATTTCATCACCACTGATATCTGAATCCCCTTGCTCCCTGGTTGATGCTACAATCTGAATTTGTTCAGAATGGTTTGGAGGACGGTTTTTGTGATGCTCACAACCCTAATTTCGATGCTCCTTCCTTCTTCAATGACATCGTTGGTCTCCTTGGAGCATTAGGATTCTGGCCGTTGACTGTTTATTTTCTAGTTGAGATGTACATTATGCAGAAGAACATTCCAAAATGTAGCATGAGGTGGCTCTGCCTTCAGATATTGAGCGAGTCGTGTTTGATTATTACGATCGCTGCTGCTACCGGTTCGATCGTGTTTGATTATTACGATCGCTGCTGCTACCGGTTCGATCGCTGGAGTTCTTCACGATCTGAAATCGACCAAGCCTTTTCATACTACTTATTGATTAGGAGATCTGGTCGTCCTCAAGGTTTAAAAGAATAATAAAGAGAAGCTTATAAGTGTAGGATGCAGTTGTGCAAGTGTTGTGTAGTTGGATGTTCATATAGCAAGGTCCAAGATTAAGTTTGTCCTAATTAAAATTCGATACTCAGTGATGTTTGTATTGTAAAATCTATTCTAAATAGGACAGGAAAGGAAGGGACAATTGTACTCTTTTTTTCTATCAGAAAAAAGACAACTTTCATCTTTGGCTTCTATTTCATCTTTGCACCTAAAGTATTTTCATTAATGTCCAATATTAACTAGCATTTTTCGGGCCGATATCTTATATTTCATTTTTTATTTAGTATAATTAGTAAAAAAAACTTCTATAAGGATAGATTTAAGATTATTCTTAGTAAATTGTAAACCAACTGAAATTTTGAATTGAATGATTAACATTAAACTAATACTCAGTGGGTTGAATTAGCTAACATGTTAGATAATTGAGAACTTAAACCGTTTAGAGTAGAAAACATAAAATTAAACTAAAAGTAAAACGCAAGTTTCATATTAAAATATACATATGATAATATGATTGAAAATAATTTAAATGGAAAAATCAAAATAATATGAAAAATGTAAAAAAATAAAAAGCGAGTTACACATTAAAATATGCGATTTGCTATATATAGTTCATGTTTTACTTCGCGCAATCCATATTTTCCCAAAAACTAACCATTATACCCTTATTAATTTGTATAGTCCGTACTTTACTTCACGCAGTTCATTTTTACTTTGCGCAATCCATGTTTTACTTTGCACCGTCCGTTTTTACTTCACGCAGTCCAGGTTTTACTTCATGTAGTCCAGATTTTAATAACTTGAATAACTATAAACCTTAATTTTTTTGTTGGATAATTTTGAAGATATGTAATGGTTTATAGTTATTTAATTTATTTTGTGAAAAATGTAATTATATTTATTTTATTAGAATATTAATTTTATATATAAAATGTGTCGTAGTTTTAAATATGTATTTTATTTTAATTTAAAAAGAATAAAAATAATTTATTCAAATATCAACTATGTTAGTAAATTTAGGCATCGTTTTCCTGCTTAATAGCCAAATTTCGCCACAATTATATAAATCCGAGGAAATTGGAATCCACACGAATCCGAATCTCAATTCCTTGTTTTCCTACAAAATTGACACATTGAAAATGAAATTTAAGCCCACTTAAATTACTAAAATATCCTTGACTCTAATCCTTTAAAAAAAGGGGAGAAGGGCACCTATTGTAATTCAAACGAAATCAATCAATTCCCTTCATTTTCAAATGGAATTACATAGGTGGAATTGAGCCAGGAATCAGAATTAAATTCCACTGCTAATTGAACTGTGTAAAAATGAACTGTGTTAGTAAAATATGGACTGGAAAGTAAGAACGGACTACGAAAGTAAAATTTGGACTGTGCGAAGTAAAAACGGAATGCGCAAAGTAAAACTTGGACTGCGCGAAGCAAAAGCTGAATGCGCGAAGTAAAACATGGACTATATGAAGTAAAAACGGACCGCGCGAAGTAAAACTTGGACTGGACGAAATAAAATACAATAAGAGTATAATGGTAAGTTTCTGAAAAAATATGGACTGCGCGAAGTAAAATACAGATTGTATATAGCAATAAAGAATATGCAAGTTTGTTTCATTCAAACTTCAAACGGGTCTTTTCAAAAAAAATCGAGCCGAGTCACGAGCGAGCTTTTCTCGAGCCGAACGCCGAGCCTTTCGTGAGCGGCTTGGTTCGTCAACAGCCCTACAGAGAACTCATGTCCCCATTCGTCCTCAGGATTTGTCCAGTATCTCCTCCGTCCAATACTCTGCAATACTCTGCCTTGACTTCTCTACCCTTAGGTGTGATATTTAGGGTTTTGAGAATCCAATTCCTCGAAACCCTTACAAAGTTTCCTAAATTTGACAGTAGAGTAATGTATTAAACTTAAGTATCCTTGTGTAGATCAACTTAAAATAAAATATAAATTAGTTGGTTCCCAGGCATGGGAACAAATAGCTCATACCGGCATCAGAGACATTTTGGAGCGCGGCCAGCCTCCGTCGACGTTGAAGGAGGCAATCACAATATGTCCAGTTTCAATTCTCTGCCTTTCCTCCTTTTGACTACTGGGATTGAACTCTAACCTAGTTTTTTCCGAAACAGAGTTAAGCTCCGCTCGACGTTTGACGACTTGCTCCGTCGAGTTACACCAACCCAGACCCTCCAATTGCCTTCGGGCTCAGGTAGAAACTCAATCAATCCCCCTATCAAGGATGATTGGCAGGCGGTGAAGAAAGCCTATTGATAGGAGGAAAGGTCTCTTGCTCGTCTTGGTGAAGGTGGAAATGGAGAATGGTAATGTTAACAAGCTTTTTGCTGCTAGCATTCGAGAAGCAACAAAACTTGATGTTAGCCAGAGATTTATATTTTGGAAAAGAAAGCATTTCCTCTGCTTTAGATATTAATTAACAAGAGTTGATGAGAAGAGGATTGGACCCAGGCCCTCTAATCTCCTCTTGGCTCCGGTGAAACTTAATCAATCCCCAATCAAAGAGATCGCATCACATCTTCACTTTCATTTCCACAAATCCCAGAAAAAAACCATTAACCAATCTGCTTCCCTCTCTAACCTTCCTCAAGGTTTGGAAGCATCAACGGTGGCGACGGTGAAGGCGGCGAACAGGGCTTGACCTGCAACAAGCAACAATAGAAAATAGAACTCGATCTGACACATTCTTTCGCGAGTTCTAGCCATACGAATCCCTAATTTCATCTCCAAATCCCACAAAACAATCTGAACGCCTCCAGGATCCGCTTCCTATGGATCTCAACCCTTACACGAACAACCAGCAACAGCTTCAGGGAAATTCAGTCTCAGATACGCGCTGAGCACATTCCTCTCCGATCTCGTCAATGGTAGACGCGTCGATGGCTCTCCCGATTCCATCAGATTCGACGATTGGATTGAGAGTACAGATCTGGTCCTCTGACAGGATTGAGAGCAAAATTAGGACCTCCGTTGGCCCTCCGTCCTTCGCTGCTTCTTCACAGCCCTCTCGTCAAATCCTGAATTGCTGCCTCTTAAACGACAACTGCTTGAACTTTGTAATGGGTTAGAGCTACGGTGGTGAGGAAATCGAGGCAGATGATATGGGGTTTCAAGCGGAAGGAAGAGAAGTCGAGGGAGAAACGGAGGAATGAAAGAGGCCAAGAGAAGGAAAGGGATGGGGGTGTCAGAGGAGAAGAGTGCGACAGTTGTAGCAGAGGCGATGAAGATCGAAGGAGAAGGCAGGGAGGGGGCGGCTGGAGATAAGGTTGATCGGAGGAGAAGTCGAGGAAGCGGCAGCTAACGAACAATATGGAGAAGGGGTGCTTATTTTTAAATTTCAAAAATACCCTTTCATTAGTTGAGTTTGGAACGGTCCAAACCTAGAGGGTTTGGGCGCAGATCTGCAACCTTTTTTATGAACGAAACATTACTATTACTTTTAGATAATTTGTATATATTTTTTAAATTAACCAATCGTAGAGCTCATGTTTGAAATGTATATGTGATTTATGATAGGTAAACCTCTATGTAACACAACAAACATCTATGATGACTGATTAACGAGTGTTATAATTTGAGTGACTAGTTACCAAAATAACTTTGTTTCCTTTGCTTCTTTCCATCCACCACGTGTTGGACTATAGGACACGTGGCCATCTCATCACTTAAGAGTAAAGTAAAGCAGCTAAATGAACTCTTATCTGTTCCATAACTCCATTTTACACGAGTTGCTGAATGAGGAGATGCGCTTAGAGATTAGCTCAAGGAATATTCGGAGGAGTGGAAATTGGCGATGGAGAAGAGCTTCGGCCGGATGGACAAGGAGGTGAGTTGGTTAAGTCAAGGACTTGCTAATTTCTGTTGTGTTTCCCTGCATTTTTTCTTCTACATTCTTCGCTGTTTGTTCATAATTTTACCAATAAGTCTGTTCAGGTAGGAAAATCCCGGTCTCTATCATAATTTTTTGAAAGCATCTTTTATCAACTTTTAAAATAGGGTGTAAATTACAGAAAATTATATAGTCAAAATTTAAAATTTCCTACCTAAACAGACTTATTGGTAAAATTATGAATTATATAAGTAAATTATGTAATTCACTAAAATAAAATGGATAGTGATCAGGGCCTAAATGTCTCAATTAATATTTTCAAAATCGAACCGCTACATTGAATTGATGAGCCTAACGGCAGGTGGATTAACCACTAAAATCGTTATGAGCTGGAGTGAATCAAACTTTTTGATCCAATGTAAAACCATTCGATAATGTAGGGTTGAGTTTTTTACTTTACACTTGAAATCAAAATGATCCGAAACCAAAAACCCAACTTTTTTTTGAGTGAGTTAGGATCGGTTTTAGGGTCAACCCATTAAGTTTCACTTATAGCGACATGTTACCCGATTAAACCGACCGAATGACCCATCACTAGAATGACACTCAAGTTATGAATTATTTTGGTCGGCCCACTCAGGTGACCCTAAATCCGACCCTAACCCACCCCAAAAAATTGAGTTTTAAAGTCCAAGTCATTTCAGTTTCAAGTTTCAAAGTAGCAAACCTAGCCCTATATTTTCGAACGAATTCAGAGCGGGTCAACAAGTAGTGGCGGAGCTAGGGGAGGCCACCCTCGCTCCGGGGTATTTTCTTTTATGAAAATACGTCCGATCCCGTTGTATTTTATGTATCGAGCCTATGGTCTACTTGAATCTTAGATTTGCCACGGTCAACAAGTTGGATTCACTCCCATATATAACGGCTTTAGCGTTAATCCACATACCGTTAGTATCATCAATTCGATGTACCATACGAATTTGAAAATATGAAAATTATCTAAAAGTAATAATAATATTACATTCATAAAAAAATGTTGAAACAAAAATCCATAATAAAGAAATCGCCACATGAACTGACGATAAAGCAAAGCCAAAACACTATTTCCCCTTTTTTGGAATTAACTGCAATTCAACCCCTCTTTGAGAATTCTTTTACAATATAACTCTTCATTAGGAGAAAGTCCATTTTAGTTGGATGATATCTACATATCATGATATGTGAGATATATTGATATGTTAGTATATTGATATTGGTAAAAGTGATTCTTTGATATCACTGTTTGGGGTAGTGATATTTAAATGAGTGGTCAATTGTGAGTGCATGGATGAATGTACCAAAATACCCTCATTTGCTTGAACAAAGTATAAAAGTAGTCCTAACATTTACTTAAAAAACATGTGTGTTTAGATATTAAAATTTCTAATCTCTTTTTTTTAATTCGTGAATGTATTTATAAATTAATTACTCGAGTTAATTATACTTTTAGAATACTAAATGGCCATATTAAGAAAATAATTAGTATTATGTTTACCACTAACACATCTCCCTCTTCTAGCCAAAATAAAATAAAAAGTTAAAATAATTTTCATGGTGAATTCTAATTCTAACTAAAAAATTATAATTAAGTAATTAAAAACTAAATTATAATTATTTATATTAATTAATAAATAAATATAAAAATACATAAACACGAGATAATATAAAATGAGAAAAAATAAATTGGGGTGATGGGGTTGATGACATTATAATTGTGAAGGTTGGGTGAGGATAGAATTGTCCAAAAATTGTGATATCAATATCACTCTAAAGATATTCACCTCCCCACATGAATATCTGTTGAGTGATATTAATATCACTTTTCGCCCCAGATATCATGATATTCAGGACAGAAAAAACGATGATATCCTGAATATCATGATATCTGCTGTTATCAATATCAAACGAACCCAAAAGTTTCCAGAGTGAAAGAAATGCAGGAAATGCAGAAATTCCTTCGGCTAGTTCAGAAATGCAAGAAACCCATTCTTCGGTTCTCCTGCTCGAGCCACATCCCATAAATCAAATCTCCGTCTCTTCTTCTCTGTGATTCGAATTCCCGGATGTGGGTAATAACGCCGCTCCTGATAGCCTTCCTCCGCCTTCTTCCACTCATTCGACTAAGCAAAGGTGACGACAACGAGGTTGCAGTCAGGCGGTCGGGATACAAGCATGAACTTCTTCTCCTCGGGGAGTAGTTCTAGATTCAGCTTCCGCTGTCGATCAACATTTCGTCTATCCAGAGAGTCGGAGGCACTATCTTTTATCTGGTGGGTGTGTTTATGAGTTTCTTTGTATAATTAGCCTCTACAACCGCCTCAAACCCATTTTTATCTCAGTTGGAAATCGCTCTTGTTCTATTTCTCATTATCCCTCTTTTGTTTCTGTTAGGAAGAATCTTGAATGCCACAAATCTGCGAGGACGCCGCCGCCAGTAAGAACGCCGGCTCTAGCTACATTTTCTGGTTTTGAAGGTTTGTGGTTTAGGTGTATATGAACCTAATTTTGATGTATCAGCTTTAGTTTCTCATACTTGAATGCCACATAATTTTTTTCTTTTGGATTATCTATTCAGCATTCAGATCCTCGATAAATTCGTCTCTCTTAGCTTCTCACTCGATTTGTTGGTCACTTTAGACGCAGTTTTCCCTGGGATAGATTTCTAGGGGTTTTGGTCTCTTCGTTTCCTTTTTCCTTTGATATGTTCTGTCACAGCGCCTTCCTTCTCTTTGTGTTAGCTGAACTCTCTTCCATTAATTTATGCTCTTCGTCCCTCACGTACTGCATAACCAAGGTTGTTTAGGTGGTGAACGTTTGTTGTTGAACCGGATCTGAGGAGTTTAGCTGCTGCATGTTTTGTTCTTCTTTCTTGTATTTAATTGTCTTCATGATTCCTCAAACTCTCCCTGTTTGTTTTGATCCTAAACAACTCTTTGTTATATATATTTATTTATGGTCATCAGTTATAATTTTGGGATATGAACAAGCTAGATGAGAGAGCAGTAGGCGTGAGTGTTGCATTCTTTTTCATATAACCAAATCTTAACTTTTAATTGCATAGGATGGAAACTTTGCTAAACTACCAGTAGTACCATAAATGGTTCAAGTGGCATGATGAGAAATCAACCTATAGCTAATATGATGAGAACCAATTAGTTGAATCAACCTATAGTTGCAGTTCTTGTTATAGCTAATTATTTCAAGTGTTTATACACCAGTAGGACTTGTCTCCTGGAAGCACTCTTATTGCCATATATTACTGCGATGTTCAGAAAATGAGGAGAAAGTTTTCTTGTTTTTGCTGGTCATTATGTAACAGGTGTATGTTTTCCTTGCTATGGTGAAGATCGTTCTGAAAGCAACTTCGAGGTGAAGATCGTTCTGCATCACATTTTCAAACTCTCCCTATGGGTTTATATTTCAGTTATGCAGATATATCCATCTAAACTCTCTTTTAGTTTGTTATTCACCAAAATTCTATCCTCATTTTAAACTGTCCTTTGCACGTCCATGGATTTGTTCACTGTCATCTGATATAAGAACTTCCATCATTGTTTGAACTTGAAACCCATTTCTTCTTCTTCGGCAAAACATGGTTGCTGCTATTGATTTACTTACCTAGCAGTTGAGATGGTCAGCTAAAGTGTATTGTGGATACACATTTTACCCAATCAGGTATTATGGGTCATCCACGTCTCTAAATACAATATCGTGTCCCAACCCATTTGGGTGAAAAATCGCTATAAATTTAATCATATAGCCACTACATGTGCCCAATGTTTGATGTGTTGCTATCTTGAGTAATCTAATGCTTCTTCTTTATCTAGTGCGTACTGAAAAGTTGCAGTTTTGGTGTATCTTGACTACAGGAGACAAGTGCTTCCAGCAGTTCCCAATTTGCTTCATTCTGTACAGGTATATTTCCCAATATGCTTCGTTCTGTTCAGGTACTTTCGATTAATAACTTCTTTATATATGTGTAGCTCTTTTTTTATGAAAGGTGATGTTTTATTAAAAGAACTGTACAGTGACTGAGAAATTTTGTATACATCGTACCCATTATAACCTCTCTCGGCATCTCGAATTATTGGAATGCAATGTTTTTTTCATAGAGCCTTTGATTGTGAGGTCTTGGCACAAAATTTTGTTAGTACATATAACCAATTCACTTGCACGAGGCTTGGGGGACCTATGCAAATTTAAATCCCCTATCATAAGTTTCATTTGAGGGTGGCTTGTTAATGAATATAAACCAGTTCTGAGCTTCTCCCTACAACATGAGTTATTGGAATGTAATGGTTCTCCACACTATCCTCCTCACATTAGTGTAGCTCTCTGAACATTAGTCTCATGGATTTGATTTGAAACTTGCAGGTTGAAGGCACTTTTTCTGATGGGACCAAGCTTATAACTGTTCATGATGCTATTGCTTGTGAAAATGAGGATCTTCAGCCGGCTCTGCATGGCACTTTTCTCCCAAGTAAGGGCTGACATTACTTTGTGAAAATGATTATGGATTTGACCAAGCTTTCTGTAGTTTTGATGGAAGAACCAATTCTGCAGTTCCTTCAATTGACAAGTTCCTTGGAATCGAAGAGGCTGAATTTCCAGGGGAGATAATCTATGGAGATGGGAGTATAACTCTGAACCCATGAAGGAAAGCTGTGATCTTGAAAGTTGTTAATACAGGAGACATGCCAGTTCAGGTTGGCAGCCATTATAATTTCATTGGGACGAATCCGTACTTGCTCTTTGACCAGTTAAAAGCACTTGGGATGCGCGTCAACATACCCGCTGGAACTGCTACTCAATTCAAGGTGGGTGTTTTTCTTCTAATATGTTTTCGATAGGGTTGCATACGAGCAAAGTTGAGTTGAATTGAGCTTATTGTATGCTTAAGCTTTAGGCTCCACTCGCTCTTGCTAATAGAAGTGGGCTTGATTCTCTTGCAGATTGCTTTATATTCCATCTGATGAAGACTTGAACAACCCTAGAAAGCTGAAACAGGTTGATGATAACGTCTGAACCTTGTTTTGTAAATCTTTTGGTACCATTTTTTTCTTTCTTCTGGGTTTTTATTTATTCTAGTCTATGATAACTAGGGAGATTAGAGTTGATAAAAATATTTCCAACTAATACTTCCTCCATTTCATGGCTTTTCACTTACAGGTTGCAAGACTATGGAAAAAATATGGAGCTGTTCAGACGTCACAGATGTCATCTAGAGTCTAGGGTACCTAGGGTCTAGAGTCTAGGGGTCGATGGTATAGAGTCTAGGGGTCGATCATATAGAGTCTAGGGATCGATCGTATAGAGTCTAGGGTTTAGGCTCTAGGGTATAGAGTCCAAGGTCTAGGGTGTAGTGTTTGTGTAGGGTATCTCCCCTTGGGAAAACTTCATGCCTTCCGAAGTTATGCCATAGTCTTCAAGCATCTGGCTGATACAGGTTTGGTGCGTATTTGAATTTTATGTTTTCTCAAATTCCATTCAAGTTAATGATGTATTCATACTCTAGTGCTTTGTGCATCAACATATTCTTGCATCAATTTTTACATGTGCCACAGAAAAGCTAATTGCCAGGAGAACAAGAGCAATGGATTTACAAGTTTCTTTATCAATCACATTTTGATTTGAAGGGAGCAGGTGACACCTTGAACTCATTTATTTTACTTAAATTTAACCTTTGTGTTAGTATGCATGATTTGATGTTGCGATTCTAGATATCTGGTTTTGCAGATTGAACCGTTTGATATTGGATTTGTAGTCACGTACAACTATCTAGATTCCGGTTGATATGTTTGGTATCTTCTTCTCCTCTCGCCACCTTCCCCGCTTCTCTTTGCTTAAAACTCCCTCTTACCTTTACCGTACTGTGCCATTTTATATGTTGCACTTCCTGTTCCCTTCATTGGTTTTGTTATGTCTTTCTTTCAATTTTTGTCCCTTATCCATTGCAAAGCTTATTATATTCGCAAGACAAAAGTTAACTGGATCAACTGTTTTCATAACCTGTTACTAGCGGTAACATAACATTGGAATTGGAAGGAGCTTCATACTGGAAAGGATTTGAGTGTTGGTTTCCTATTGAATGTTTTATTGATTTCGTGTCTTATATGAGGTTGAAAAACTCACACTAATTTGGGTAGACCATGCTAATTTACAGTTATCATGTTTTGTGCCCTAGAAAATTTTAACTTCCATTTCATTTCTTATCATGATTGTCTATTGAGTATTGCATTTATGTGCCAGTTATGAAAGTTCTCTGTCGGTACTTCTAGGGTTGTTAATGAAGAATTTTTATTGAGTTTTAAATGTCATAATTTGCTTCTTATAAAGTTGTTATTTTAACTTTGTTGTGAAGTTAGTCTTATATTTTATAGGAGTAATGTTGTTTGATACTCTCATTTTGTTCAGGGTTTCATCAAGTAAAACTATTGGACTTGTTCCATGTTAGATACCTATAATAAGTCACTGTGAGTCTTCCTTTCACTCACTCTCCCCTCTTTTCTCTCTTCTTCCATAAAATTTCATCACCAATGTCTTCCCAATGTACTTGACTTTTTTGACAATGAGGGTCAACATTTTAATATTTTCTTACTCTTGATCTCTTGGTTTTGATATATAAAATAACATCTTAATTTGTTAATCCTAGAAACTGGAGAAAAGCCCTAAATGCCACTTGCAGGGAGTTTATCAATGTTTGTGGCTGAGTTGTTGTGAATCCAATTATTTGATGAAGGTAAGTGCTCCAGTATTTTATTTTGAGAGAAGTTTATATAACCCCAGAAAAGTTATTTTGTTAATAAATTTAGTTAACTAATTGGCGTGCCAGTGTAAAAATCATGAAAAGCTCTTTCTTAGTTGGAGGCATATAGCTATTTCAATTTACTCTGTCAATTGCCTCTATTTAAAATGAAGTGTGCTTTTATGCAATAGACTTTTTAAAATGAAGTGTGCTTTTATTTATGCCTTTATTTGCTCTTATCAATTGTTGAAATTATTATCGATGTCGTTGTTCAAGTATGATGCCCACCTCAAGGAATTCCCCAAAACAAAGCAATCACCTTATGATGGAAATTGTGTTGTAATTAAGAGAAAAACTTGTTTGCCATATTCTTTGCAATTTGTTCATTGAAGACTTATGATTTGTTGGTGTGCATGCAGGAGGCATTCAAAAGGAACTATACATTATTTCCAGGTTAGTACCTATTAGTTATTACGTATGTGTTAGTAGTTGAATATCCTCATTCTTATTATTGTATTTACTGTATAATAACTTTATATTTAGATGCAAATTATAAGGATTGAAATAGAGAGGATCGAAGGTTGTAATTGTACCAACCTCCGTGCCTCTATTAGGGTTTATTACCTATAATCTATTTTAGGAACAAGATCAAGTTCCAAAATCTCTGCTCCCATTTACCTCCCCAAAAATCCCTCACGCTTTCTACACTTCTCAAATGTGTAGAAACGCATTTCAATGCCTTTGTTTTTTATATAACCCTTACCCCTATAATTGATCAGACTAAACCACATGAAAGTCTACTTTTCTCCATTTCCTTCATCTACTTTTTCTTCTAGCCCATTGTCGATGACTACCAATGATTCGCCTGATAATACTTCATTGCCTTCCATTCCTTCAACTATGGTTCTATTGACATGGCGATGAAAATGTCTATCATCAACATATGTTGCAATTGTTGGTAATTAAAAGTGGCAGAAATACCTCCTAAATGGACTACTTTTCAATTGCTCTTAGTGGTTGCTAAACGTGATCAACCACCAATTTAAATCTTGGACTTTAATGTCTCGTCCACACTTACTACAAAGGTGGGATTCCTTAGCCATTCATGTTGCTCTTCTGCTCCTTCTGAATATCATCAATCTTGTCAGTATATATTAATTGAAAGTCGGAAAATAAAGATGGGAAACAAGATTTACCTAAAGGGAGTCCTAGAAGGAACTTGTGACTAAAAACAGAAAGTTAATGTCCAATATTGTCTTACTAGTCTGATTATTATTAAGTCAATTCAAGTTGCTCTTCTGCTCCTTTTGAAAATAATCTATCAGGTTGGTATTATGCTACTTGAAAGTGGGAAAATATGGATAAGAAATAAAAATTCTCTAAAGGGAGTCCTAGAAGAGAACACGTGAAATGGCAGATCATAGAAAATTCATGTCCCGTATTGCCTTAGTACTTTGTTGATTGTTTACCATTCACGTTGCTTTTCTGCTTCTTTTAAATATCATCAGTCATGTTGGAATTATATTAATCGAAAGTTGAAACTTATGGATTGGAACAAGATTTGACTAAAGGGAGTCCTAGGAGAGAACTGGGGAAATGACTAAAAACAGAAAGTTCATGTTCAATATTGTCCTACTACTTTGATTATTATTAAGTCAATTCAAGTTGCTCTTCTGCTCCTTTTGAAAAAATCTATCATGTCGGTATTATGCTATTTGATAGTGGGAAAACATGGATGAGAAATAAAAATTCTCTAAAGGGAGTCCTAGAAGAGAACACGTGAAATGGCAGGTCAAAGAAAAATCATGTCCCGTATTACCTTAGTACTTTGTTGATTATTTAGCCATTCACGTTGCTCTTCTGCTTCTTTTCAATATCATCAGTCATGTTGGAATTATATTAATCGAAAGTCGGAACTTATGGATTAAAACAAGATTTGACTAAAGGGAGTCTTAGAAGAGAACTTGTGAAATGACTAAAAACAGAAAGTTCATGTCCAAAATTGTCCTACTCCTCTAATTATTATTAAGTCAATTCAAGTTGCTCTTCTGCTCCTTTTGAAAAAATCTATCATGTCGGTATTATGAGACTTGAAAGTGGGAAAACATGGATGAAAAATAAAAATTCTCTAAAGGGAATCCTAGAAGAGAACACGTGAAATGGCAGATCATAGAAAATTCATTTCCCGTATTGCCTTAGTATTTTGTTGCTTATTTAGCCATTCACGTTACTTTTCTGCTTCTTTTGAATATCATCAGTCATGTTGATATTATATTAATCGAGGTCGGAACTTATGGATTGAAACAAGATTTGACTAAAGGGAGTCCTAGAAGAGAATTTGTGAAATGACTAAAAACAGATAGTTTATGTCCAATAATGTCTTACTACTGTGATTATTATTAAGTCAATTCAAGTTGCTCTTCTGCTCCTTTTGAAAAAATCTATCATGTCAGTATTATGCTACTTGAAAGTGGGAAAACATGGATGAGAAATAAAAATTCTCTAAAGGGAGTCCTAGAAGAGAACACGTGAAATGGTAGGTCATAGAAAAATCATGTCTCGTATTGCCTTAGTACTTTGTTGATTATTTGGCCATTCACGTTGCTCTTCTGCTTCTTTTGAATATCATCAGTCATGTTGGAATTATATTATTCGAAGGTCGGAACTTATGGATTGGAACAAGATTTGACTAAAGGGAGTCCTAGAAGAGAACTTGTGAAATGACTAAAAACAGAAAGTTTATGTCCAATAATGTCTTACTAGTTTGATTATTATTAAGTCAATTCAAGTTGCTCTTCTGCTCCTTTTGAAAAAATATATCAGGTTGGTATTATGCTACTTGAAAGTGGGAAAACATGGATGAGAAATAAAAATTCTCTAAAGGGAGTCCTAGAAGAGAACACGTGAAATGGCAGGTCATAGAAAATTCATGTCCCGTATTGCCTTAGTAATTATTTGGCCATTCACGTTGCTCTTCTGCTTCTTTTGAATATCATCAGTCATGTTGGAATTATATTATTCGAAAGTCGGAACTTATGGATTGGAACACGATTCGACTAAAGGGAGTCCTAGAAGAGAACTTGTGAAATGACTAAAAACAGAAAGTTTATGTCCAATATTGTCTTACTAGTTTGATTATTATTAAGTCAATTCAAGTTGCTCTTTTGCTCCTTTTGAAAAAATATATCAGTTGGTATTATGCTACTTGAAAGTGGGAAAACATGGATAAGAAATAAAAATTCTCTAAAGGGAGTCCTAGAAGAGAACACGTGAAATGGCAGGTCATAGAAAATTCATGTCCCGTATTGCCTTAGTAATTTGTTGATTATTTAGCCATTCACGTTGCTCTTCTGCTTCTTTTGAATATCATCAGTCATGTTGGAATTATATTAATCGAAAGTCGGAACTTATGGATTGGAACAAGATTTGACTAAAGGG